>LOEQ01007307.1:14109-43047 GCA_001685075.1 Bramus lutescens | reverse complement strand
GAGAGAGAGAGAGAGAGAGAGAGAGAGAGAGAGAGAGAGAGAGAACTAAAAATAAAATAATAAAAAAATAAGTTAAAAACTTTAAAGTCTCACCCTGGGAGCACCCTTATCCAATGAGATGCCAATTTGCCTGTGTGAAAGAAATATTCCGGATCACTCACACAACCACATGGGTACGAACGCTGCCCAGTGACTATTGTAGAATTTGGGGGATTCTATAACAGGACATCTTTCTGTGTGTTTTGTTTTTGTTTTTACTCTTTGGTAAGGAAATTTACATATATTTGTCTACATGTGAATGAGAAATTACAGTATACCACTGCCCTAGGTCTTTGATTTCTCTTTTAAAAATTAATTAATTTAAATTTTTTACAATAGCATGTGGTGTATAGTGATTTGTTATTACATTCACCCCCTCTTTCCCCCTCCATCATGAAAAGGGTATATTTTACATAGCAATGTAAAACACCAGGGTGAGACAAGCAAGTATCCCACTGGACTTCAACACCATGTTCTCTTCAACAGAAAGTTTTCCCAACTGTCATATTTTCTGAGTCATTCCTAAGAACTTCAAAAATTTATATCTAAAAACTTCTTAAGTATTTGCAGGTGTATCAGATCATTTATGTTCTTAGAACTCTGGCCTCATTTGGTCATTGTTGACAGGTGGTTCTAAAAATAGAGGATCAAGAGAAAGACGACTGGGATTCTAGGTAGATGTTCTGGTGTATCAGAATTGAGTCATGGGTTCTGTTTGATCTGCTTCATAAGTGAGAGCTTTGATGTTGTACTGTTACCTCATTTCAAAAGGCATGCAGGAAAGGAAATACTGAAAGTCAGAATTTAATTCCCATGTGTTTTACTTAATGTGTTACCAAGGTAACTCTGTCTGTATTTAATGATCCTTAAAGCCCACATTTTCACCAAAGAGAAATGGATTATAGACATTTGGAGAGTTCATAAAAGATGCCTTAATACCTCTCACTAAAAAAGTCTATAATGAGTGCTTGATTTGGAAATTAACATAGTTTTATTTTCTGAATGAATACTTTATGAATTTATTCAGCACCTCAACTATTTCAATACTCAAGACAACATTGCCGTTGTTGAAATGGGTAGTCCACAACATACTTTCACTAGTCAGACCTTCTGCAGTCTATAATTCTGCGTATTATATTTCTAAATATAAGTGGACATATGTAGACTCTGGTCAGGGAAGCAGATGTTCGAGTCCTGAAAATGGAAAAAAATTAATAAAGAAAACACAAACTGAGGGAAATCTGGAAATAAAAATTGCAGGAACTTCAACAGAAACCTCAGAGGCAAGCTTTGCCTACAGAATAGAAGAGATGGAAGAGAGAATTTCATACACTGAAAACCCAATGGAAAAAATGAATATGCCAATCAAAGAAAATATTAAATCTAAAATACTCCTGCCATAAAACATCCAAAAATATGGGACACAATGACAAGACAAAAATCTAAGAGTAATAGAAATAGAGGAAGGAGAAGAAACACAGGTCAGAGACACAGAAAATATTTTCCACAAAAAATCATAGAAGAAAATTTCCCTAATAAAAAAAAAAGAGAGATCCCCATCAAAGTGCTGGGAGCATAAAACACACCAAATAGTCCTGACCAGAAAATGAATTTCTCACGGCACATAATAATAAAAACATTAATCATATGCAACAAGAAAGAATACTAAAAAACCACAAGGGAGAAAGATCAAGTAACATATAAGGTAGACCTATTATAATTACACCTGACTTCTCAACTGAGACTCTAACAGTCAGAAGGGCCGGAAAATATGTGTTGCAGACTCTAAGAGGCCACAAATACCAGTTTAGATTATTATACTGAGAAAAATCCCTATATATGGGAAAAATAAGATTCTGCAACAAAAACAAATTTAAGCAATAGCTATATACAAATCCAGTCCCATAGAAGGCACTAAAAGCAAAACTCCAACCTAAAGAAGCACACAAGGAATCCTAGACCAGCAAATCAAAAGAGGTAAACACACAACACAAATACACACAGCACAACAACAAAATAATGAGAATCAACAAACACGGCTCTCTGATATCTCTCAACCTCAATGTTCCCAATAAGAAGACACAGACTAACACAATGGATGCAAAAAATGTGTCCATCCTTCTGTAACATCTACAAAACACACATTTACATCAAGGATAGACATCACTTCAGTGTAAAAGGATGGAAAAAGTTATGCCAAGAAAATAGAGCTAAGAAGGAAGCTGGTGTAGCCATCTTAATATCTGAAAAAATAGACTTTAAGGCAAAATAAATCAGAAGAGACGGGGAAGAACACTACATACTTAGCAAAGGAATAATCCACCAAGATTACATTTCAATTCTTACCATCTATGTCCCAAACACATGGACACCAAGCATATAACATCAATACTTCAACAGCTTAAATCACATATTGACTATCACACACTGATAATGGGTGATGTCAATACCCAACTTTTCCCAATAGACAAATTATATAGATGAAAACTAAACAGAAAAATGCAGAGTTTACTGAAATTATAAACAAAATGGACCTAATAGTTATTTGTAGATCCTTTCACTCAAACAGAAAAGACTAAACCTTCTCTGTATTTCATGAAACTTTCTCTCCAAAGTCAACAACATACCAGTAAACAAAGCAAGTCGGAAAAGATAGAAAAAATAATACCTTACATCCTATCTGACCACCTAAGATCAAAGCTGACCATTAACAACTACAGAAACTTTACAAACTCATGGAAAAAGAACAACTCACTACTGAATAAAAAAACATGGGTTAAGACAGAAATTTAATTAATGAAACATAAGATTTCTAGAATTGATTGAAAATGAATATGCAACATACCCAAACTTATGGGACAAAGAAGGCATTTCTAAGAGGCAAGTTCTTAGCATTAAGTGCCTACATAAAGTGCATTAGTTAATTAATTAAAAGATGGAGAGATCTCATACATAGCTAAGCAGTACTCCTAAAAGTTTAAAACAAAAGGAAGAAATAGTAACAGATTGCCAAATATAATCAAACTGAGGACTGAAATCAATAAAATAGAAACAAACTAATAAATAAAAAACAATTCAAAGAATCAATGAAATAAAGAGGTCTTTGAGAAAATCAATAATATTGACAAACCCTTATTTGAATTAACTGAAACACTGTGAGAAGATACAAATTAACAAAATTGGAGATGAAAGGAGGGACATTACAAAAGACACTGAGGAAATCCAGAGAGTCATAAAGACATACTTCAAAAACCTGTACTCCACTGTATTGGAAAATCTTAAAAAAGGAATATTTTTTGATATAATCTGATTTCAAAAGTTAAATCAAGATCAGATGAGGAATTTAACTAAACCTCTAGCCCTTAGAGAAAGAGAAAAGTTATTAAAAGCCTCCAAACCAAAAAAGACCCAGGGTCAGATAATTTTAGCACAAAATTCTACCAAACTCTCAAACATAAGTTAATGCTAATACTCCTCAAATTATTCCACAAAATAGAAACAGAAGGCACATTGTCCAATTTGTTATAGAAGACCACAGTTATCTTGATAACCAAACCATCTAAGACCCAACAAGAACTAAAATTACAGACCAATTACCCTTATCAACAAGGATGCAACAATTTTCAATAATGTACTTTGAAACCAACCCAAGAACACATCTAAAAGATTATCCACAATGATCAAGTTGGCTTCATTATAGGTATCTAGGGATAGTTCAACATACATAAATCAATAAATATAATCCACTATGTAGACAAACTAAAATACAAACTACAAACAAAACAAAACAAAAACATATGATCATTTCATTAGATGCAGAAAAGGTTTTGACAAGATCCAACACACCTGGAGATATTGGGAATACAAGGGACATACTTAAACATAATAGAGCAATTTACAGAAAGCCCACAGCCAACATCAAATTAAATGGAGAGAAAATCAAAACAATTCCACTAAAATCAGGAACAAGACAAAGTTACTCATTCTTCCCATACATATTCATTTTAGGGCTTTAGTCTTAGCAAGAGCAATAAGAAAACAAAAGGAGATCAAGGGGATAGAAATTAGAAAAGCAGAAGTCAAAGTATCTTTATTTGCAGATGTTATGATAATATGTATAATTGTGTGCCAGGAAATTCCCTGATAAAAAATAATAAAAATAAATTTTAAAGAGCTGATAAACACAGAAAATTAGCTGTATATAAAATTAATTTACAAAAGTCATTAGGTTGCCTATGTAAATAACAAATGAACTGAGAAAGAAATCAGTGAAACACCATTCATGATAGCCCCAAATAATAAATAATAACTTAGGGATAACTCTAAGCAAGCAAGTAAAAACATGCATGTGAACAACTTTAAGAATTTGAAAAAAAAAGAAATTGAAGAAGATATCAGATAATGGAAAGATCTTTCATACTCATGACTGGTAGGATTAATATAGTAAAAGTAACCATCTTACCAAAAGCAAACTACAGATTCAATGGAATCCCCATCAAATTCCAACATAATTTATCACAAATCCTGAAAGGACAATTTTCAGACTTAAAAGGAAACACACACACACACACACACACACACAAACAGGATTGCTAAAACAATCCTGAATAATAAAAGAAAGGTAGGAGGCATTACCATGACTGATTTTATGTTTTAAGACCGAACTATAGTAATAAAAAAAAAACCAGCATGATATTGGTGCAAAGACAGACATGTTTATCAATGGAATCAAACTGAAGGCCCAGACTTAAATCGACACACTTATATACACCTGCTTTTTGATAAAGAAGCCAAAAATATACACTGGAAAAAAAGAAAAGCATTTTGAGTAAATGGTACTGGTCAAACTGGATGTCTGTCTTAGAAGAGTCCAAATAGATCTATATTTATCACTTTATACAAAATTCAACTCCAAATGGATCAAAGGCCTCAAAATAAAACTAAATAAATTGAACCCAACAGAAGAGAAAGTGGGAAATAACCTTAAACTCACTAGCACAGAAAAAGACTTTCTGAACACAACATCATTAGCACAGGAATTAATATCACTAATTAATAAATGAGACCTCATGAAAGAAGAAAGCTCTGCATGGCAAAAGGCACAGTCACTAGGACACAACATCAGCTTACAGAATGGGAAACGATTTTTGCCAACTCCACATCTGATGAGAGGACTAATATCCAAAAGATAGAAAGAACTAAAAACTTAGATATCAAGAAAACAAATGACCCACTTAAAAACGGCTTTACATCTAAACAGAATTCACAAGAGAGGAAACTGAAATGGCTGAGAACCACTTAATAAGATGTTCAACATCCTTAGCCAGCAAGGAAATGCAAATCAAAACTACTTTGAGATTTTCTCTTAAGCCCAGCAGAATGAAAGATCAACAAGGCAAGTGACAGCTCATGCTGGTCAGGGGAATTGGAGTAAGGGGAACACTCCTCCATTGCTGGCCTGAGTACAAACTTGCACAGCAGCTTTGACATTAGTGTGGCTATTTCTCAGGGGGTGGAGAATCCATCTACCTCATGAGCTAGCTTTACCACTGGGACATATGTCAAAGGACACTTCATTCTGCCACAGAGTTACTTGTTCACTTGTTCAACCATGTTCATTGCTGCCCTATTCGTAAGAGCCAGAAACTGGAGACAACCTAGATGCCCCTCAACAGATGACAAGATAAAGCAAATGTGGTACAGTTACACAATGGAATATTACTTAGTTGTTTAAGAAAATGAAATAATGAAATCGGCAGGTAAATGGAAAGAACTAGAAAAAAAAAACATTCTGAGCGAAGTAACCCAGACACATAAAGGGAAACATAATACGTGTGTTCACTTATACGTGGACATTAGCTGTTATGTCGATGATAACGAAGTTACAATCCATAGACCCACAGAGGTTAAGTAATAGAGTAAGGAACTGGGTGGGTGAAGGCGCAGCTAGAGCTCCCTAGGACAGGAAAGTGCGTTATATAAATACAGAGAGATGGGAATGGGGAGATAAGAATAGGATTACATAGTGGACAGCAGGAGGGAAAAGGAGAGCAAGGGAGGCAATACGAGGAGAGACAGCAAAAATTGAGGGCCATTTGAGGAGTAGACTGGAAAATGAATACAGTAGAAGCTTCCTAAAATATATACATATATGTGTAATGACTAAATGAAATTCAAAACAATAGAACAGACATGCCACAACTAAACATCTCTTGCCACCATATAAGTCTCCAGTAACAGGATTAAATACTAATTGAGTAGTTGCACAAAGGACAAGATTGAAAGAAAAGGTTAGCAAACTTGAAACTACAGCAATGAAAGCTAATTTAAAGTCAAACAAAGAAAACTAAGCTGTTCAGCCTACATATGTGAGAGATCATGCAGCATAACGGACCACACAAAATGTGCATCAAAGAACAGGAGACAGAAGGAAATACACAGAGATGGAAGACATGCTGGGAACTACTGACTACCTTCCCATCTAATGAAAATATATAAACCCATGATCTCAGGAAACTCATGAGCACCAAAAACAACAAGAGATGTAAATAGCTACAGAAGATGCCTCCTAATCAAACTGACAATAATCCACCACAATACACAATGTCAGGATAATAGAGGGAACTGAGAAGAGCAATCTAAAGAAGAGAATAGGCAGAAGCTTATCACGAGGAAGAATGTAAGATGTCAGAGCAACGTTTGCTTGTTTTGTTTTAGAATCAGAGTCTCTCGAGAAGCCCTCTGGCCTGGAGCTCACTGTGTACACCCAACTGTCCAGGAACTCATAGAAATCCACCTGCCTCTGCCTTCCTAGTACTAGCATTAAAAGTGTGTGCCACCACGGCAGGCTTCTAGCTTTTTTAATTGAATCTAAAGCACAGACATAAGAGAAAGAGAAAACATGGAATGAATTACTTACTCCTAGACTGAGACAACAAGAAATGCTAAAGTCCCCAAAAGAGAAAAATGACCTGTGAAAATCTGGATCATCACAGAAGAATGAGGAAACCCAGAAATAGTGAATATATGTTTAACACTAACATATCTAAATCTTTAAAATGATAGCAAAAACTATTCTGGAAACTGGGAAGATGGTTCTGCAAGTCAAGTGCCTGTTGTACAAGCATAATTTGAATTCTCACCTCCCATCTAAAATCTAGGTGGACATGGCAGTGTCACCTGTAATCCTAGTATACAGGAGGCAGAACCTAGGAATCCCCAGAGTATGCTGGCTAGCTGGGTTGGTCTGCTGGCAAGCTCTGCATACAGTTAGGAGACCTGGCCTTGAGATATACATACATGAATGAATACGTATATAGTACAGAGGGACCATGGAAGATACCTGGCATTTTTAGGGATAATTCTAGTGAGTTTGCATGAAGACATGAAAATCACAGACATTAAACAAAATAAATCAATGAGAAAGACTCCATTAAAATTAAAGTTACTGACCTTCCAAAGAAAATGAAAGATCAGACAATAAAGTGGAAGAGAATGTTTGCAACACATAAATGTGACAAAAGGGTCAAATTCACAACACACAAAGGACTCAGAACTTAAAAATAGAAAAACAACACACATAAACTGTTTAACCTCAACAGAACCTCATGAAGTATGTACCAATCAATAAACCAATTTTTTTAAGTCCTGAAATTGTTGCTGGAGAAAATACTTTAGGTTCAAGTTCCACAGTATTTGTAAATTTTAATAAAAGGATCAGACTGGCTCTCGGGGTTCTAACGCTACAGCTAGCCTTCACCATACCATCCACCCATGTTTACTTTTTAGAAGACTATAGTCATTGCATTAAAGAAGATCAATCATGAAAGGAAACAGTGTTTTCCAAGATGCATGCACACCCTAAACCACACATTCTTCCTGAGTGTTCAAGAATTTCCTTGGAGGAACCATGTGTATCTCAGTAAGACCTCAATGAGCTTCTTACATTTCTTCAATAATTAAATTGTGGAAAGGTATTTTACGTGCTTTGCTGATGATAAATGAAAATATTAACTTTTGCTTTAAAATTATTACATTAGTGACAATATTTATGTGATGCATGTGTCATTTATTTATGACGGTACAACAGATCATGAAGCCAAATGTAGTAAATTCTACTTTCAGGTCCCTGCAAATACACAGACCAAATTCTGATGAGACAAAGTCACCACTTTCTGGTAGAACACCATGTTATTTTCTCTATATCTGGCTCCTCCTTGAGCTTGTGAGCCCAACGGATTGGCTCCAGCTGGAGGTACACCTAGGAGACAGGCAAAGCAAGTTGATCACAGAGAAATTAGAATCACAAATAATCACCTTTATCAAAGTCAGACAATGAAAAATACGACAGCAGAAAGACAAGACTGGATGGCCTTGTTATTGGTCCTAATTCATGTCTCACTGAAGTAAGCAGAAAACCAAAGCTTGCTATGGAGTAAGGGCTTTTAAACCTAAAACTAGAGAGATGAGGGAGGACGCATGCTGTTGTTGGTGGGACGTTCTCAAAAAAGAATGAAATGGGTGACACCATGTTTGGTACTTACCCAATTTGTTAGTCATGGGTCCTCTCATCTGTCCTGAAAAAAGCTCAAGGACGGAAGCGCCAGGGTCCAGGCATTTTACTCTTATAGATGCCCCTCCAAGCAGAGGATTTTGAGCAGGGGGCAGCAATCACATTTCAGGCTTTTGGGCGGCTGCAGAATGTATGCTCCAGTCAAAATGCATTGCTTGATAGTTGACAGTCGTTTACTGTCAGAATAAAGACCTCCAAGCAGAGAGAACCTTTAGAACCAGACCTCAGTCGGCCTCTGACCCTCTCCTGCAGTATGCCCTTAGGCAAGTAATTTCACCTCTTTGATCACATCAAGTAGGAAATACAGACGGTAAATCCCTAATTCACCAGGAGCTGCAAACTATTCCAGTACTGGTGTGAGGCAGAGAGCCAGTCAAAACCACCAGCCCCTTCCTTCTACTTCTCCCTATAAAACCTACTGTCGACAAGAAAAATGTATGTGTGCACGTACATTCAACCAAAGGCTGCTTGTCTCCCTAGGCTGTTGTTCTTGTTAAGCTCTTCGTCTTAGTGCCATGAGGCTAATTCTGTTGATAGTCTAGAGAGCAAAGAGAGATTCATGAGGGAGGCACCATTCTGAAAATCTGGGACTTTCCAGATTATTCTGTTGTCATTGCTTTTTATCCTCCCTCTCTGCAAACTTGTTCCAATGAGTTTTTCTGTTCTCTGAGAAATGTCACAGAAACATATGTCCCTTAAATGGCATGAAGGTTATGAAAGATAATGCAAGCAGGCAAAGAAATTCGAAAGATCCTTGCCTGGTTGCTTTGCCTCTGAAACAAACAAAATGAGAATCGAGATCTCTAACTTCGGCATGCTACGTTTTAGAGAATTGAAACCTACTCTGCTTGCTTTTAATTGCTCCTTAATTGCATGCAAAATTACAACACATTAAATCACACTAGAGGAGTGCAGACAGAATTACTTCATCTGAGTAAAGTCACATTTTGCTTTTTTAAGTTGGTCATTAGGCAATCTAAAAGCCAGAAGGTGACACAATTATTTTGTTGAAGGGCACCATGGAAAAGTTCCAGAGGGAGACTCCACCTACAGCTGAATATTATCAGAAAGAAAAGGAATGGCCGAGTTCCATTTGCCTGTGGTACAAAATACACACCAACTTTGTTACAAGGGAATTAATATGACGGTAATTACAGATGCAAACCAAATTTCAAGACCTACACAGAAGCAGTTTTGTGTGCTGGAGATAGCACAGCCCTGGAGAATAGGATTGAATATGAACCCCAATTTTGTTTCAAGGACCTTGGATAAAATTCTCTTTCCATGAAATAGAGCCAAGAACACAACACCTGGTTTTTGCAGAGAATGTTTTTGTTTTTTTGTGGGTAGAATCATAGCAGAACAACAAAGGGAATGGCTAACTTCTTCCCGAATTCAGTTTTATCTTCTGCAATATAACTCGCAATACAATTTTTCTTAATTTGACCTTTAGTTTCTTCATTCATAAATAAGATTATTACTGCTATCTGTTCTGTGGAATCTCTGTGTGAATTAATGGAGCAAGCATACATAAAATCTGTGGCATCTAAGGAGCACTTATTGGTCTTTTGCTGTTATAATTGTCATTGAATGTTTAGGGTCTTTCTCCACCTGTATCTAAAATTGCATCCATCAGAACAAAGGTTTTGTCGTCTTATACACAGCAAATGAATTTTCATTCAAAAGCATTTCCTTACCAATCTATAACAAACATCACGAACTGTCATTTTAATTGGAGCCACAGGGTGTTCATTAGAATACAAGCAGCAGCTTCTGGAAAGGTTGCATGACAGTCTTACTCCTGCATTGTGGGATTGTCCACCTCTGTTGTTAATCTATACTGATCCATTTGAGTGAAAAAGCTTAGGCATTTATTTACGTCTTGGGGCAGGTAATTTCTGAGCAGATAATAGGAAAGGACACATACAAGGATTAAGAGAAACAGAGCCTGAAGTTTAGAAGGGAGCAGAATGGAGTGACCTATATACCACCAGGAGGAACTGGGGTGCTGCGCACCACACATACGGAGTAGATTTGATTTTCATTAATCAACTTCTTCCTGTTTCTCTTAACCTCCCCTTATGTCATTAAAATATTTCTTTATTTTCATTTTATATGTATGAATGTCTTCCGCATGCAAGTCTTGTGCCTTAGGAGGCTAGAAGAGGGTGTCAGATCCTCTGGAACTGGAGTTAAAGAAGGTTGTGAGACACAACATGAGTCCTCGGAATTGAGCTCAGGTCCTCTGCAAGAGCAGCAAGTGCTCTTACCCCCGTGCCACCCCCAAGCTCCACTTGGACCACTCTGTATCATGGGCAATGCAGCAGCAGATAGAGTCTAGATACATCCTTCATATACTTTTTTACTTCCTTTAAAATTGTACCAAGAAATTGAATTGATTGATCATAACTTAGCTAATTTTAAGCTTTGGAGAAACTCCATTTTTGTTTTCCATTATGGCTATGCCAATTTATATTCCCATCAACAGTATAGCAGTGGCCCATCTTCTCCATATCCTTGTCAGTCTTGGCAGCCTTCAGGTTTTTGGCTTGTTTGTTTTAATCTCAAGCATTCCAACAGGTTTGTTGCAATAGCTCATTCTGGTTTTGATTTGCATTTCCCTGGTGACTAGTGAGTCATGTTGACCATGAAAATAATATGTAGTGATTGAAAGCTCATCAACCTTCAGACACTCTTCTGAGCACTTCACATTTTTATTTCATCTTGTGAGAAACAATTGCTCTCGCAATGGAGAAAATTAAGGCAAAAGAAAATTCGGGTTCCCCAAGTTCACACAGGAAGTAAGTGGATGAACTGGAATGGCAGACCAGGGATTCTGAGCCTTTTATCACAGTACTACATTTCTTTGATAATACATTCTGAAATGAGCCACAGTCCATTTGCCTTCTAGATTATCCATACGGCTTCTTCTTTGATGATTTGAAATGCATTTTAGCTAGATCTGATCTTACCAAAGTGCACTAGTACAGTCAGTGGTCTCTTCCCTGGGCATGGTGTTGAACATATTAATCATGGGCATTTTCACATGAAAAAATGGAAGAACTCAACACTTTTAGTATTTTTCGTCTTAACTATCAATTATCTGCTTGAATTTTTCTCTTACTGACTTGATTACCAACCTATTTTTTGTTTCCTTTTTAAGGACAATTGCTTTTATTTACATGAAGAAACTGAAAGCAACAACATGAGTTTCATTGCTATATAAAAGGCTAATAAACAGAATTTTATCTCTTTTGTCTAACCCAAGTACTTAACAAAATAATAGCATTAATGTAAGAACAGTAAATTGCCAATTATGTCAGCAAGTAATTTATATGATTATCAGCTGCCCATGAATCTCCTGCTGTCTCGGTGGCTCCACATTTGTTGCCTTGCTGATCAGGCCAAGACCAAGCAGGACTTGCGTCCCATCGCCTCTGCCACTGCTGTGCAACGCAATTTTTGTTTTGTTTTGTTTTTATCTCATATTTTTAAGAGAAAACAAGCTATCTTTTTTTCATTTTACATACCAATCCCAGTTCCCGCTCCCTCCCCTCCTCCCATTACCTCCACTTTCCTCCCCACCCCAAACCCTATCTACTCCTCAGAGAGGGTAAGGCATATTGCTTTGAGGAATGTCCAAGGCCCTCCCTATTGTATCTACCAACCTGATTTTTTGAATGATTATCCATGTTGGTGTTGAATTACTTCAGCTTTGTTGAGGCCACATGCACCGGAGACTCACTATACCATGGTCTCTTAGGATCCAAGTTAACATTAGTTTTTGATTGTCCCTAAGAAAGTCCTCAAGAAATCCAAGCCTGGAATGCCATTGAAAATAATATTATAATAAATATATTGGTTGATCCAATATTTTTGTGAAAATATATAAGCATATCTAGAGAATTTGTGTTTTTCAAGCAATCTGTTTGTAAAAACAATTTTATATATAAATTTGGTGTTGATAAAATTTTTATAGAGAAAAAGGAAAGGATTTATTTGATGCCTTAAGTGATAAAATGAAAGTCAAGTCAAAAGCCAAATAATTATCTAGTACTAATTAAGTATTTGTCATAGATCAAGAACTGAGACAGGATGGGTTAGGGGAGAATAGAGAGATGGCTCAGTGGTTAAGAGCATTGGCTGCCCTTGCAGAAGACCTGGGTACAATTTCCAGCACCAAAATGGCAGCTCACAACTGTCTGTAACTTCAAGATCTGACACCCTCACACAGACTTACATGCAGGGAAAATGCCAATGTACATAAAATATAAATAAATAAATTTAAAAAAGAAAAACAAATAAAGAACTAAGATGGTACAGTCTTTAAAAGAACTAATCTTATGAAATTATGCTATCATACCAAAAGATGAGGTAGTATTCAATACACACCTGGTTAGCCTAGAACCCTGACATGAAATATACAATATTACTAAGAAACGTTAATGGGAAACTGAGGCATTCAGCAACTATGGTACTTATGAAAAGGTCAGAATCTCAACTAGCTATGTCTGGCTACAGAGTGAAAGCTCTGGATCTACTTTATGCTACTACTATAATTATCTGTATTATGGTTGTGAAAACGCTCCATATTCCCCATTCTTTCTCATTGACTCAATGCTTTCTTATGCTTAAGCCAATTATGATAATAACAAATCTTTGTCACTTCCTGGAAGGGAAGAATCAAAAAGTTATATGTGGTATTTAAGTAAGTCCTAACCCTTAAGGAGACCATAGTATTTCTTCTCAGGATTACAAATGCTGTCTCCTTGTCATCCCCCTAGGTCCACACACTACAAGCAACATGTAAGGTTTGATTCAAAGTCATTAACAGCCTTTTTCTCTTAGTCCTGATCCTCATTTTTTTCCTCTTAATGAAATTTGTCCATGTATTGTCAGCATATAAGTATGTCTAACTAGATCCATATGCATTAGTAGTGTACAATAAAGTTGTCCTATTTTACTCTCTCTTTGTCTCTAAGATCTATCATTGTGATCTTCATGTGCCGGTGATGTATTGTTGCAAAGAAAGAGGATAAAAAGCTTTTATAAATAATTGGATTTGGGCTTTTTGGCTCTGAATGACTGAGTTTACTGTGTTGTTGAGTGTAATTGTAGCTCTGATGATAATGACCAAAAGATTTTTTTTTAAAAAATCACTGTTTTGTTTCTTATTTTATTTAACTTCTAAAATCAGCTGGTCGGGTTCTGCAGAGTCGCTATTTGTTAGTGAACTTTTGCAAATATGAATAGACAGAAGGAAAACCTATGTGATTTTTAATTTGAGATAACTATCAAACACAGAAATGTGAGCCTTGGAGAACTTTTTGGTGCAAACATATGTGCGTCTTTGAGCAATTACTCTGATTCCTCTCTGATGGCTTGGGAGAGAAAAGAAAAAGAATATAGAGAATTATAAAAAGAAGCAAATTTCTAAAAAAAATTAAAGAGGTAAAAAAATAAGCCACATAAATATGGAAAATAGACAGAGTCTGGATTATGTATATTATTGTGTTTTGTTTGAATTTTTTTGGACTGTGAATGAGCTGAGTACAGAGAGACATTTCATTGTACAGGATGCTAAGCTAAACCAACATATATACTTTAAAGGTATTTTGACTTCAAAATTTGGGACTGAGGATATGTTGCTTTGGAAAAGAGGTTCTGCTTTTGTTTCCACAGAGGATGAGAACCTTTGACTTTCTTCCAGACTAATGTGGTTTGATGGACGAAGACTCACTGAAAGGTCTTCACAAACCCCAAAATTATTTCGCCTAACAAAAAGAAGAAAGCAGTTTGTAGAGAACTACACTCAAATTCCCAAAACTGCCACAATGACTACACCTTCACCAGTGACCTCTCAGAGTGAAAAATCTCAGCTGCCACCCATGACCCTTTCATGCCTTAAAAGTAGTACTCACTGGGTGATTCTTGGACTATAAAGTTCTGCTGCCAGTGAGAGATAAAATATTAATGCCCCTAGAGCACAGTGCCTGTGTGCTGACTTTCTGGAAACACTTCCCAGAAGACTTCACCTCAGTGATGCTGGTGTCTCCTTTTATTTCCTCCTTCCCTTACTCCTCCTCTTCATTTTATTTTACTTATTTTTTTCATTTTATTGAAAATAAACTCTTTTCTTAGACAATATATCCTAATAACATTCCTTACATTCCTTCCTTACTCCTCACCTTCCCTCTTATTTAGACTTACCCCCTTTTGTCTCTCATTAGAACAGGCTTCTGAGAGACAACAACAAAACATAACAAAATAAAATATAGTAAGACAAAACAAAAGCCATCACATAAAATTGGACAAGGCAAATCAACAAAGGGGAAGAAACCCAAAAGAAGGCACAGTAATCAAAGACCTACTCATTTGCACACACAGGAGCCCCATACAAACACTAAACTGAAAGTGATAATGTATATGAATAGTGCCCGATTCAGATCCATGCTGGCCCTGTCCTTACTGCTTCAGTCGCCAAGTTCATATCAACTTTGCTCATTTGATTTAAAGACCCTTGTTATCCTGGTGTCCTCCATCTCCTCTCGCTCTTATACTCTTTCCTCCTCGTATTCTTCAAAGACTTCTCTGAGATCTTGGAGGGGGGATTTGATGGAGAGATCTCATTTATATTTGAGTGTTCCAAGGTCTCTCTCTCCCCCCTCTCTCTCTCCCTTCCTCTCACCCTCCCTCATACCTGCCTCTCTGTGTAAGGTCTGGCTATGGGTCTCTGTATTTTCCCCATCTGCTGTTGGAGGAAGCTTCTTTGATGATGACCGAATAGGCACTCAGCTAGGAATATAGCAGAACAGCACTGAGTCATCTTATCACTACTTTTTAATTTTAGGATTAGCAGTATTTGATTTAACCCTATGTATCTAGCATATCTAGTGTCTGGTTTTTGCTCATCAGGCAGTGTCAGATATGGGTTCCACATCACAATGTAGGCCTTAAATCAAATCAGATATTGGTTGGTTACTCCCACAACCTTTGTACCACCATTGCCCTAACATATTTTGCAGGCAGGACAGCATTTTAGATCAAAGGTTTGTTTGCCCTGCTTTTTTAGAGAACTCAGGTATACATGCCTAAGAATGGTACCAACTGCATGAAGCTAGGCTGCTTTTTATCAATTAACAATCAAGAAAATGTTCCCATAGACTTGCCTTATTACAGGCAATGTGATGGAGGCATTTTCTCAGTTGAGGTTCCTCTTTCCAAATAACTCTAGCTTTTGTCAAGGTGACTAAAAACAAGCAAGACACTACTTCTAGGTACATGCCCAGAATAAATATATAAAATAATATTTCTGATAGTGCTAGAGGGAGACTAAGAGACCAAATTAGATGAGCAAAAATGGGAAAGTTGTTGGAGACTAAAGGGAAGGAATAAGAGAGAGGGGAACATGATTAAATTACACCATCTTTTGGAAGGAATTTTCTGTATGAGACATGAACACTACATATGAATATATGCTAATAAGAAAGAAAAAGAACTAAAGTACTGATTGAGGAAAATAAGACCGGAAGTTGCAACAGGATCATTGACAATGATTTGGATAATTTTATGGCTCTGAAGCCTCTGAATTACACTGGCTCCTTTGCCAACAATCATCTCCTCTCCCATAAATGAACTGATCTTTGCAGGTAATCCTTGTTCAGCGTTGATCAACAATCACTGGATCTAAACTTGGATGTTGAGGAAGATTCCAGAACATCTAGGGGTAAGAAGTGGAGGATTAAAATGTGATATTTGGGAGAAGGTTTGCATATTAAGAATACTTGGCTTTCTGCTACTATTAGCCAAAAGTAAGGTTGGAGGATTATGCCAGGTCACAGTCCAAGTGAAGCAAAGTAAGGAGTATAGACCAGGTTCTGTATATTGATATGAATACTTATATCCCAAATTTTGAACTTACTGTCCTGGAAGGGGATGCCAACGATTATAGCTGGTTGATGCATTGGTTAGCTGAAATCAGTATTTAGCTTTGGAGAGCAATAACAAAATGAAGTAAGGACATAATATAGATAAATATAATAAATATATTTAAAAATACTTAATATAACATACATTTACATTAAAATATGCTTCTATACTATACTGAAACATACTGTTATAATATATAAATATATTACCTAAACATATTTATAGATTTACATAATAATGAATACTACATTGAGTATATAATATATAAATACATATCTTTAAAGACACTGCATCTACTTGGTGAATCTATCCAATAAGAGACCTTATTCACACCTGATAAACCCCAAGGCATCCAAGACTACATTTTCTTCCTCACAACATTGGGGAAAACATGGATGAGCAAAGCAACATCCTCTGTGAAAAGCTGATTCACGCTGAATGAAGGAAAGTGATGTTCCCATTGAATATGCTCCCTTTATAATATTGCATGCAAGACCTTTTGGTGACCCTTATACAACAGGAACAAGAAGAGACAGTTACCAATGATCCATGTGACACTCATCCACCAGGACCAAGACAAGACGATTATTAATGATTCACAATATGTGTGTGAAAAGTGAAGAATAAAATGCCCTGCAAAGATCTGTAATAACCAAATGTCACTTACCAAGTAGAAGGTATTCACTGAAATTATGCAACAGATTGGCATAGTCCCTACAGATAATGCTGACAATATTTTATCCAGCTTCTACTTCATTTGTATGACAAAACACACACCTACACATACACACACACATATATAAACACATACAAATTATGTAAAAACAATAAAGGATAAATGTGGGTCCACAAACACTCACTGGTACATTTACTGACCTCTGTACCATAAATGAGTGAATTATGGTAAATTATGGTATCCAGGGCTCTAGCTATCTTTTTTTTTTGTAGGTCTGAGTATCCAATGGAGTATTTTTTTCTTACATTAAAGCTCAAGTTACCAGATGGTCATTTTGCCATCCTTATGTTATGAGGCCAACAGAACTATTAGCCATATTATCGATAGAAATTTACCACTTTGTAAGGAGAGTAAGGAGGCCTTTCCAAACCATCAGGATGGGCAACCAAAAACTCAAGTACCTGAGCACTATAGCCTTCACTCATATACCCCAACAGGTGAAAAGCCTCAATAATCCTAAAGAATTAGAGGAGACAATAAAATGTGAAATGGTGACAAATGGAAAGGAGCCATAGACCCAAATTTACGAAGTATCTTTTGAGCTCTATTTAGAGTACATCAACACTCTAATTAATATTGAAAATTTTATTACTTGCAAATCATAGACTATTAAGACAGGACCATAATTGAGAACACCATGTACAATTGGATGTGATGATAGACAGGATTATTGCTCCTCTCTGGGAAATCCATAGTAGGTAACATTTTCTTCTGTAAAGATGACTTCAATAAGTTAAGTGACAGGTCACTGTTCCATGCTTGTCATCTCCAACTGTGCCTATTGTAAAGAATGTGTATAGACAAAGTAAGTCATCTAAGTGAAATTAGCTCCCTTACAGGTTACTTTCATTCTCCTTAAGACAATGCTGAGTTTTGCACTGTTTTTCCTCTTCTTTGAAAACCAGAAAATATTTTAATTTTTAGGTCTTTTTAGAAAAAATATTTTGGAGACTTCATAGGTACATACAATGAAGTATAATTATATCCAACCACATTGATTGCATATAGTTATTTAACAAGGTGTGCAGGCTTGTCACATTTCCCCATCTAAACTGGAATATCAACTGGTATTGTCATTGTACAGGTCTTGTTTAGGCAGCCATATTGCTAAGATTGATGCAGGCAGCATCAATCTTATATAAAATACTATTTTGTAGCAGACTTCCTGTTGGTCCTTTAGCACCTTCAAGCATATTGACCTTCTTCCAGAATATTCTCTGAGCCTTAGGTGTAATTGTGCCTTGGCTGCTTTTCCATTGTTGTGATAAAATACCATGATAAAATCAAGTTATAAAACAAAGCACTTAATTTGGTTTATGGTTTCAGAGAGCTCGGGTCCATGATGGCAACACAAAAGAGCAGATAAGAGTTCACATCTTGATCCATAATCATGACACTGAGAGAGGGCTAACTGGGAATCATACAAGTCATTTGAAACCTCAAAGCCACCACCAGTGACAGTTGTCCTCCATAACACCACACCTTCTGATGCATACCAAACAGTTTCACCAACCGGGAAACAACAATTTAAATATATGAGCCTATGGAGGTTATTTTCATCCAAACTACCACATTCCGTTCATTGATTTTAGCCATATCACAATACAAAATACATCTAGTACAACTTCAAAAGTATCCATTGTCTTTCACAGTCTCAATACAGTTTAAAAGTTCAAAGTCTCTTCTGTGATTTAAGATGATCCCTTAATTGTAACCCCTCTAAAATCCAAATGCAAATTTCTTCCAAAATAAAATGTCAGAGAATATATATTACTATTCCAAAAAGGAGGAATGGGTGCATAGTGAGGAAATATTGGATGGACAGAAGACTGAAACCCAGCAGGGCAAACTCCAAATCTATATCTGATATCACAGGGCTTAGATGGCTCTGCCCTCCCAGCTTTTGGTGCCTGAAAATTACTTATCTCACTTTGGCTGGTTCGACATCTTGTACACAGCTCCCCTTGGCAGATATCCTAAGACTTCTAAGAGCCTGGGGATTCTAGCACAATCCTTTCGGAGGTTCACACAATGGCTTCCTCCATGAAAGGACTCTGTCACATGTCTGGCTTCAGTCATTCTCATTGATCAAAGAGAAAGATTCCACAACCCTTGACTCGTGTATCTGCTCTTCATGGCTCTAACTCTAGAACCGTTTGGATGGCACTGCCAAGTCTAGATGCCCACTTGGGATGGAACTCGGCACCCTATATTTGCAGCACCTTGCCTTTGTTGTTAGGAGCAGAAAATTTCTCAGGTCTTTTCTCTTCACAAGTTGGAAGCTTAGCCGGGTGGGACCTTGCTCGAAGGGTGCCCTTTAATCTATTCCAAAGCAGCTTAAGTCTCTCCTTGATCTCCTGATCTTTTTTGGCATAATCTTTGGCTCTGACACTAAATTTCCTCGTGCTGTTTAGCATTTTCAACTGTATATTTTCCATTGTTTTGCACCATCTGCTCTTTTTCATTGTAGACCTACATAAGAGTGATTACTATAACCGTGGCACAAAGTCAATATTAGGTTATCTTTAAATCTCCTCCATGAATTTCAACTCAGCTATAGGCAAATTCATAGGACAAGGGCAGAGAACAGCCACATTCCTTGCCAAGTACAAGAATGGTCTGTAGCTCCACTGCTAATATTTTCCCCTCTGAAACCTCTTGGCCTGTATCTCCATAGCTTACAATGTTCTCAACACTACTGTCTCAACGCTCCAATAAGGAAGGCTCATTAAGCCTTGCTTACATCATTCAACAGCTTTCTGAATTTTCTCTTTTAATTATAAAGTCTATTCCTTTAACCCATGTAGGATTATTCAATTTCTCTCTCTATTTCCTTTGCAGAAATAAGGCTATTTAAAATTGTTTGTTTCAGGGCTGGCATGAAAACTAGGACCTCTTCCAAGCTAACCAAGAGCTCTGCTGATAAAACTAAAGACTGCGTCCCTAACCTCTAAGTTTACTTGTTTCCTCCTCTGTGTATGGTTGAAGAAGTTATTATAGTTGACTTAAATAATCAGATATTTATTATAGTGCTGCCTGTAATACTCTTATTAGGATTAGCAATGATGTCTACCTGTATTGGAAATTATATTAAACTATGAAAAATGGCTTTGAGTTCTTTGTAGTTTTTAATTTGATTCATTTTGTATTTATTTTTCTACTCATTTATGGTAAAATTTATTAATTTTTACTATTCATTTACATTTTACAACTTAAAATTAATTAAATTTTGTACATCATGCATTTAATACTTTAACTGTTTTTAAGAGAACCAATTCTGATATGTATGTACATTTCATCTAAATGTTACTGTAATCTCCTCTTTAGGATACTGTTTAATTTAGAAGTATGAGACATTATTTTGAAGCATTTGAAAGTTTTGTTTAGATAATGTTATTATTTTAAATTTACTTATAAACCTGTACAGTACATAATATACTCTATTTTTGTAAATATTCCACATGCACCTAAAGATCAGTTTTTACTTTCATGTAGTATTGTCATGGACACACCTAAGTCTAGGTTGACAGGATTGTGAGATACTTCTACAGTCTTACGATTTTTTGTTTTTTCAATTAGTGAATTGTTTTGCCTGATAGTTTTCTCAGTTAAGGAAGAGTGTTAAAATCATCGGCTAGAATATGGCTATATGTGCTCAGTACTGTTTTACCTGCACGTCTTCACAATCATATCTCCCATGAAGGATGTACATTAATCATTTTTAAATAGCCTTCTCTAGGTCTCTATTCAGACTTACTGCCCTAAATTCTTCCATATTTGATATCAATATAATCACTCTACAAATTATTAATATTGTTTTCACAGATTGATTTCACTTTATTGCTTTGTACTTTCATCCAATCTGTTACTATTGTTTAAAATACATCTCTTATTATAGTGCATAAGTCATTTTGCTTTTTATTTGATGTTATCAGTCTCTGCTGATTAATAAAAATGTTTACTTCATTTATACTTAATGTAATTATTGATATGACTGTGGTTTAACGTAATATTTTGGCAGTACTTGTCTATTTTTTTCCACTTGTGGTGTAGGAAGTCCTTATGTATATGTGTTAATTTTATTGGTTAAGAAAGAAGCTGCTTTTGACCAATGCTTAACAGAGTAAAGGCAGGCAGAAAATCCAAACAGAGATGTACAGAGAGAGTAGGCAGAGTAAAAGAGGAGACAGATGAGTTGGAACCTTACTGGTAAACCACAAGCCTTGTGGTAAAATATAAAATAATGGAAATGGGTTAATTTAAGATAAAAGAACTAGCCAATAAGAAGCAGGAGCTAATAGGCCAAACATTGTTGTAATAGTATAGTTTCTGTCTAATTATTTCATGTCTGGGTGGCCCTAAAATGAACAAGCAGCCTTGAAAACACTTCTGATTTTGGTCTTTTTATTTCTTTATTCATTTGAGTAAATCAGTCCTTTTTAGGGTTTTTCTTTCAACTTTTAGAATTTTATTTTCTGCTTAAAGACATTTAAATTACCCTAGAGATTAGAATACATACTCATAACTTATCAGAGTTTGTACAAACGTAACAACTTGAAAATAATGTTATATTGCATTCTGTGCGATGTGCCAACCCTCCCACCTTTTCTTTCACTCCCTTGCTCTCTAAGTTGACAAGACAGGTTTTACTTCTGCATTTGCTCTGAGCTTCACACTGGTGTAAGTGCTTCTGTGTATGTGTTGCTTTTATTGATTAATGAATAATGAAGTTGTCTTGGCCTGTGATAGGGCAGGATAGAGTTTGGTGGGAAAAACTAAATTGAATGCTGGGAGAAAGAAGGTAGAGTCACGAGAAGCCGTGGAGCCTCCACGGAAGAAAGATGCAAGCTGCCAGATGGAAGCTTGGTGGTAGACTACGAGCCTTGTGTTAAAATATAAAATAATAGAAATGGGTTAACCAAAGACAAAAGAGCTAGCTAACAATACACTTAAATGATTGGCCAAGCAGTGATTAAAATAATATAGTTTCTGTGTGATTATTTTGGGAGTCTGGGTGGCCAGGAAACAAACAAGGAGATGACTACAACATCACATTGTATTGTTATTGGGTTTCTTTGATGGCTAAAGTCCTTTCAAGAGAATGGGGGAAAGACAGTCTTAAATTTTATTCTTTATTTTTGGTCATATTGATTTTGTATTTACTTGAGTTTCCACTGAGCAGCAGTAATTCTACTTTGTGTTTTGGCATTTACTTTGCAGTAGGCCTTGTTTATGAGCCATCCTCTTGTTTTCTTTTGAAAACTTTATTTTGCCATCTTTGCTGAATGGTATAGAAAATATAAATAGTTAGATCGTAGATTCAAAATTAAAGCTGGCATGAAAGAGGAATGTAACAAGTTGTGGAGGTTATGGATGAAGATCATCATGCAGCAGAGATGGACCTAAGAAGGCTAATGATGTCAGTGTGTTGATGTCAGAAAGATTAAAACAAATCAGGCTGATTGGTAAGTGAGAGACAAAGAAGTCAGCTGAATTCTTACTTAGGCAAAGGCCTTCAGAAACATTCTGAACTCCACATACATTATTTCCTTTACTCTTTCTTCCAAAATTTAATTGTCATTTTAAAAGTATAATCTGAAATCATAGTCTCAAAGGGTCTACTTGCATATAGTTGTATGACTAACATATGAGTCAGAATTAAACATTTAAGCTGAAAATTATGCATTTCAAAATATCTTAATACATACCAGGTGATGAAACTCCTCCCAGATCAGTTTCTATTCTGTGCTCTTGAAGCTGAGAGAAAAATTATTGAAACTCCAGGGTCTTAATCCCTTCCTCAACACCATCCCTAGGGCAATCTTAAGCGTAATCTCTTCTGATTTCTAGGAAGAGCTGTGAGGTAGACTGCTTGGATGCTTCACTTTGGAGCAGGCCAACTTGCCTATTTGGCCAGTGCCATCACATGCCCTGTTAAGCCACAGCCCTTATAACATGTGCACTTTGGGTCTGATAAACTGCTTAGATTCTAGACACAACCTATATGTAGAAGTTCCTAATTTACCTTCCAAGTTTCTTCTACTATCAACTGCCAATTTGATCTTGGATCTCATTCTTGGATCAGGATCTGTCCTTGAAAGTGCTACTCCAGCCATTGAAATCACCTGTGTGTCTATACATATGGAGGCTTCCTACAAGCTAGCTGAAGAAAAAGAACATGACTTACATGTGTGTGTTTGTTTGTTTTAGAGAGGGGGAGAGTTGGAGGAGTAGGTAGGTAGGAAGGACCTGGGAAGATTTGGGGGAGTGAAAATGCATGATCAAAATGTACTGTATAAATTTATTTTTTGATAAAACAGGCAAAAAATATTTATAAAATGAAATTCTTGACAGCAATGTTCAAAATTCATCTTTGAAACTTCAATTATATCAGAGGATACATGCATACTAAATAGTGAATCAAATTTTCAGGATAAAATAACTTTAGTCTAAACACAGCTTAACTAACTTTGTTGTAGTGAAGTATGTCTTGACTTGCTGCAGGTTAACTTCAGAAACAAAATGTCTCTTATTGAGTTTTATTGATAATTATGAACTTGAATTTCACAACAAAACAAAATCAGTTATTTCCTGCAAGATAAGAAAAATCCTTCAATGGGAGGAGATTAGAGGTCATATTTTCATTGGTCTTGCATATATTATGAAAAATCATATATTTGCTTTTAGTGTTATCTTCATGCTGCAATATCTGTTACAAATTAATCAGTTTTTCCTTTACTGACTCTTTCCATTTACATATTGTGGACTATAGCTATATATTTTTTGTTATATATCTCATTAAACCTTAAAATGCCTATAGTGACTGTGAGTTACAGGTTTCCAAAACCAGCTAGCACGATTCAGCTTTCTGTGTCAGGATTTGAGCATTCTCTGATCGTCACATATTGATCCATTACACTATTATTCCAATTTCTAGCCTGCCCCAGAATGAATGTAAGATCTGCAAAGTCAGTAAGCAACAATGGAAGAATACAACACACTTTATACTTGAGTGGCATCCCTACCATACTCACAAAAACCCATATGAGCAAGATCATTGCTGATTGTCCTCTTATAAGCAAATGTAAGATAAGAGATAAGCATGGCAGCAGTTCTTGACACTGGCTGTTGGCCTTCTTCAGTCAAACTAAAGGCTATGTATGGAACAGGAATCTGGAGTTAGGAGCTTGGTTGTTTCCTTCCTTGCTTTTCACTAACGGCAATTTAAAATGCAAGCTGGATGTGCATGACAGAACCCACTTCCCATTTTATCCTCTCTCAGGGTGATTATCAAAGTATTCCAAAACAGGCCTGTGCTCAGACCTGTAATACTGGCTTCCCGTCTGCCATGCACTGCTTTTTAAAACATCTTTTACTCTGTATGTGAGTTTTAGAGTATATATATGTAAAATATGTGTGCATGTATATGCAGATTGTGCCTCTGTGCACACCCATGGAGGTAAAAGAGGAACATCAGATGCTTTGTTCTGTCTCTCTCTACTTTATTTCCATGACATACATCCTTTTACTGAACTTAGAGTAGGCTGGTGGGCAGCATGTAACCACAATCCTCCTACCTCCACCTTCTATAAGGCTAAGATTACAGGTGTGCACAGCCATGCCTATCTTTTTCACAGTGTTTGAAATCCAAACTCTGGCCTTCCTGTCTTCACAGCAGGCTCCCTTGCCTGATGAACCATCTCCTAGGCCCCACCATTCTTGCAACACTACTGATTGAAACCAAATTGGATAGAAGTAGTTTAATACCATAAATAGTAACTATGTCACCTCAATAAAACACAGAGTTCCTTATACACAGTCAGTACTCAAACAATGTTTATATTATTATGCATTGCTGGTTTTCTCTATACAACAAGGTTTTATTTGCTGCAGCTGTCTTCCAGTGTTGATCCTCATATCTCCTATTGTAAGAATGCTCATGCTAACTTAGAGGTCCTGAAAAATGACATGAGTGAATCAAGTCCTGAGGGATTCAGTCCAACGCCATGCAGGTAAATAGTGAAAAATTAAGAAGGAGATACATCTTCAGGCTCTGTGGTCATTCATTGTGGTTTTAATTTTTAAACAGGGGCATACATATATAATTATAATGCAACGATTTTAGAGAACAGGCCATATTCATCCCTTCAGCATTGCTTATAATGGATGTGTCAGAATGGCAGGTTCCCCCAAAAATACCACAATACATACTTACTGTGTCCAATAAGACAAACAGTAGGACCAATTCAATTTACTCAGACAGTCAAACAGAGTTAATTGGGAAAAGTAAGAAATGAAACAACCTCACTAACAAAGCTAATAAGCAATCAATCCCAACTCTGAAAGGGATTGCAATTTCTGATAAAGTTGAAAACTGAATAGAATTTGAAAGATTTTCAAATCAATAGTCCCCACAGGTTTCATTTTAATCTAAGGGAGAAAATACCGCAGACCTTCAGCAAGACTGATAGATTGCTCCATAATCAATTCTTCCCTTGTCCTGGTTATAAAAACAAAACCATAAATTATACGAATTCTTATTTTGGCTAAATAATTTTCAGGGTGGAAAGTGACTGCCCAAGTAATCATGGATTCATCATTGCATGAAGTTCAGAATCATTGCATCTGAACCCTCCTCTTTTCTCTCAGTCCTATCAAAACACTAATGAAAATCTATTAAATAATTAAAAGTTTTCACTTTCATTCAGATGAAATTTCCTCTTTTTCTGTCAGTAGCTGGGGAATAAAGACATTGATTCTCATCATACCTAAATAAAACATGACCTAATAGTATGTGTTTTAAGCTTAATTCTTCTTTCTAATGGATGATTTTTTCCTTAAAATAAGTACATTCTAATGACTCTACTTTGGGCATGTCTTCTTGTTGAAGTCCTTGATGGTCCATGTGGATGCTCTTGATCTACTGTGAAAATGCTTTGTGGCTCTATAGCATGAACAAACAAATCAAATTGTCTATAAAACAGAAATAGATAGTAGACAGCAAAAAGCAATTGAGAGAATTTGGTTCCCATTTTGTCCTGCTATATCTTTGAGCTGGAACACCATTGCCCCATGGAGCCATTTTGCATGAATGTTGATTATGAGTCAATTTTGATGCCAAGGGCTCTGGGTCTATTTGAAATGAAGATGAAAGTTGGATTTGCACTATAGAGAGACTCCATAAACTTTTTCTTCCCATGACTCTGTAATTTCTAAGTTGTATATTAAGTACTAGATCTGTATAAAACCCTGCACAAAAGGTTAGAGTGATGACTCAGAGGTTAAGAGCACTGACTGTTCTTCCAGAAGTCCTCAG
This sequence comes from Bramus lutescens, assembly GCA_001685075.1. Classification (NCBI taxonomy): domain Eukaryota; kingdom Metazoa; phylum Chordata; class Mammalia; order Rodentia; family Cricetidae; genus Bramus; species Bramus lutescens. The sequence continues at coordinate 16,455 of LOEQ01007307.1, read as the reverse complement.
TTCAATTCCCAGTAACTACATGGTGGCTCACAACTATCTGTAATGAGATCAGGTACCCTCTTCTGGCCTGTAGGGATACATGCAGGCAGAATGCTGTATACACAATTAATTAATTAGTTAATTAATCTTTTAAAAAGACCCTTTACAAAGTTTGAAGGACATAAGGTTAAAGAAGACCAACACGTTTCCCTTCTCTGAGACAGAATGTCTGATGTTGGATTTCCCTCTGTATACCTTGATTATCATTAATGAATAAATAAACTGCTTTGGACCTATAACAGGGCAGAACTTAGGTAGGTGGGAAAAACTAAACTGAATGCTGGGAGAAAGGAGGCGGAGTCGGAGAGAAGCCATGTAGCCCTGCCAGAGATAGACAGTGGTTGGAATCTTTCTGGTAAGCCACAGCCATATGGCTATACACAGATTACTAGAAATAGATTAAATTAAGATGTAAGAGTTAGCCAATAAGAAGTTAGAACTAATGGGCCAAGCAGTGATTTAAGTAATACAGTTTATGTGTGATTATTTCAGGGCTGAGGAGCTGGGAACCAATAAATGATCTTCTTACTACAAATGTCAGTCAGGATCCTCAAAAAAGAAAAACCAACAGGAGATATGATTAGATAGATTGAATGTGGATGGATGGATATGGTGGATGGATGATGGATGGATGATGAATGTATGGATAGAAAGAAAGATATTCGTGAATATTCAATTTTTTGAGACTGACTAATTCTGAACAATAATTATTTCAAAACTGACTTGGCTCAGGTGATTTATGAGTTCCATCAAGATGGCTATCAGCCAGACCAGGTGTCAGGTTGGGAAATGTTCATCACAAATTTATATTATCTCTTCTTCATAGAAACCTGAGGATCATATTTAAAAACTTTCAGCTGATTAAATGCTGCCCACTTGGATTATCAAGGGTCATTTCTTTTGCTTAAAATCAATGTATTATAGATAGATATTAACCATGGCTACAAAACGCCATTACAGTAATACCTAGAGATTGGTTATACAAATGGGTGATGTAGTCTACCCAGGTTGGCAGATAAAATAACCATCACAGGGAGATTATAGTTTGTTGAGGGAGAATAATATTGAAGAGATAATTTTCAATATGATGAAAATCACACTGCAGTCTGAGGAATTTGGGTGAACTGGGCTAGCTTAGGTTCCAAAGTACTTCAGAACCCACCCACATACAAGCAGAGACTAGTAGATGGTCAAGAGTTTTCCAGGATGAGAGAGGAACTACATTCTATATATACCCTGTTTGCTTAAGCGAAATCCTTGAATTGCTAAGAAAACTGTCACATTTGATAAGCAGAGAAGGGAATCTGGAACCTAATAAGCTTTGGACTCAAATACTTTTAGTGCACAAAGTAGACTTAAGGAACATAAGCAAGACCATTATTATTTGTTTGATATGGGTAACTAGCCTACCTGCAGCTATAGTAATGTTGAAGACAATATTTTTTTTAATTCTATTGATCCCATGATTAAAGCCCCTACATGCTCACCCACTGAATGTGAAATAAAATGATGGTTTTCAAAAGATTTCAGAATCAACCCCTGTCTGACTCAACAAGATCCATCACTTTTGGTCCCATGACCATTTCCCACTATGTTCCCAGACATGATACTGCCTTTGAACTTGCTCTTTGCACTCTTGATAGCTCCCAAAGATTTCCAACAGAAGTCTTCTCAGCTTTCAGATACTATGCAAACCTTCCATCCCTCCCCATACAAGTTTGCACAGAGCAACTGAGAGGCATCCCAATCCTGTGTATGTGTACTCTTCCTCACTGTCCATCTCCACTCACTTGGGCATCAAAGCATAGACTTTGATATTAAAATTTTAATGCGTATCTTTAAATACAAATGTAATGATTTGGATAAATAATATTCAAGGTTAACCTTATGAATTGCCATAAGGGAAGTAATAAAACACAATTAATTGTCAATGGGACCACCAGGCTACGTGATTGAATGGGAATTCAGCACACTTGCAAATTGCAGGTGACTATAAATGTGGCTTATTCTGATAGGATTTGAGTAACAAACATTTTCTGTCTGAACTTGTAACTTTTATATTTGGCTTTTTAATCACTTAGCTTCTTTGTCTCCAGTATAGCAAAAGGGCTAGAAATGGTCCTTGATTTAAACAGTGCCCAGAAAGGCAGTATGGATGAAATAAAAGTGTTGCAAAAATGTTCTTGTTATATAAAAGGGGAGCTGTTACAGAAATACATATTTTTAGTAAAAAGAATATCTTAAAGCTAAAGTATGGTGAAGGCGTAAGTCATAAACAATCCCACACCAGTTGGGATTTAAAGGGGT
>LOEQ01007306.1:92795-109188 GCA_001685075.1 Bramus lutescens | reverse complement strand
CTCTCTCTCTCTCTCTCTCTCTCTCTCCCTCTCTCTCTTTCTCTCTGTCACACACACACACACACGCACACAGTAAGACAAGAAGAGTCCAGTTATTACATGGTAAGGCCAGTCGTCACTCACGATTTTAAAGAAAAGCAAAAGATGGCAGATGGCATGTAGAAGCTCAAGGATCATTTGTGTTGAATGACCATATTTTAAAAGTGAAATGGATAAAGACTGGGTATATCACCCAGCTGGATCTACTGGGGCTTCTGTGAATTTAAGCCTTACAGAGCTTTTCTTTCTGGCAGGTCAAATGGACCAAAAGAAAAGACAAGAGTGGGAGCTCACAAACACAAGTGAAAACTTAGTGAAGGGCTGAAGTGAGCAGCCCTATAGGTGGGTCAAGCAGGCAGCGCAATGACAACAGGTGATTTCTGTGACAACAGGTGATTTCTTTTAACTCAGTCTACAACCTTTACCATGCAGAGGAAGCAAGATGAGAATTCCTCACTGAAAAAGGTACCAAGCCATGTGGCCAGCAAAGACAAAAATTATGGGTTAATATAAGTTATAAACATTAATAAGAAGCCTGAGCTAATAGGCCAATCAGTTTACGATTAATGTAGACCTCTGTGTGTTTCTTTAGGACTGAAGGGCTAAAGTACTGTGTGGGACAGAAATATCAACAAATGGTGCCCACATGGACACCACTATTCTCCAAAAAGTTTGGTTGAGTTCCAGCACAGCCTAAGCCCTCCTTCAGCCTCTTACTGTGGCAAAGACAAATGCATAGATATTAAGATTCGAAAGTTTCAGGACTGATCAATATACTGCTATAAACACAATTCCAATACCTGGACATATATAGTATCCAGTAAGAATTTGCTCTGAACCAAAATGTCCACTCCCTAGATGGCAAGACAGAAGAATATGAACTAATAAATGGCACGAACAATCAATAGTTGCTCGGTTTTGTTTGAACTTCGTGCTTATTTGTATCGTCTGATAATTATCACTGTCAAGAATTAGCTAATAATTTTAAAAAGCTTTTCTTAGGTTTGCTGTTTGGAATTTCCTATTTTATTAGATGTCAAAATTGGTAGTAGAAAACAGAAATTCTCTCACTTCCAGTTACAGGAACCATATTAGGCTGTGTTTTTTCAGATTGTCTGCTTTCTGGACTCTGTTGAGTTGCTTAAGTTGATGTGCCTGCTTTAGGCTTGCTTGCTCTGCTGCAAAGGAAGCTAAAGAACTAGGTTCAGAACCTCCTCACTCGAATGACAGAGAACAAATGGCATTTTGACAATAAGCATACCCCACATCTGAGTCCATGAATTTAGAAAGAACGACTTAGGCCATCTAAGCTTATTTTATATGTCTACGAACACATGTTTTTATTTTGTGAAATGCGTTGAGTGTGCCAATATCAAAACCAACTCTAAAATCTAAATCCTTCTTTTTGGAAAAAAAAATGCAATTGCCAACATGACATGAACTGGCACTTTTAACACACACAAACAAACAAACAAACAAACAAACAAACAAACCATGCTGTTGCTTTAATCATTTCCTCCTGGAAAGGAAGAATGAGCACTGGATTTGGAGTACTTAAGTGATAATGGCTTCCAATAGTTTTCTTCTGCCTGCAGACCTTCCATCTCTAAAGTATTATATGTTACTCCAGCTATACCCACCTATTGCTTTGAGTATCTCAATCTTAGTTTTTCTATAAATTAATCAATGCTTCCCATCACAATCCACACACCCATACAAGATATCACTAAAGCCTTTCTTTCTTGTAGTTACAGATCAGGCCTCAGTTTTCATTAGCTTTTATTTCTGCCTGGAATTCGCTTCTCCCAGGCATCTTTGAGGCTCCTCTGCTCATCTCCTTTTTCCTTCCATTTCTTCTTATAATACCTTCCCTAACCATGCAGGGAAAAATGTAAGCTATCCATAGCATTCTTTCTTCTGCCTTACTTTTTCTTCTTAAAACAGTCTAATCAAGTGAATGTTTTTATTTATCTTGCAGTTTTCTCAGATAATTCCCTTAAGTGAATGACTATGTTTGTGTATGAAATTTTAAGCAAATAAGAAGGGTTTTATTATATGTAACATGCCAGTAATAACAATGATACCTGACATCCAGGATGCTATAAACATTAAATAGATAGTACAATATATGTAAATGACTTTACGTGTATGACAATCTTGGCATGGAACATACTCCAGTAAATGTTAGGTAGCATGCTTCCCTTTCTTAATTTGTAAAGTAGAAACGGTAATACCAGTTTTTACCAGGTATTACCTGCAGTAACTAATTTGTGGCCTTCTAAGATGAGCTGGAAATGTCCACTGAGCTGAGATTATGGAAGGACTTTGAACATTTGATTAAAAGCTAAAGATCTGGAAATAAGACATTTGGATAGGTTCTAAATTGAATGACAACTGTCCTTATAAGACTTACGTGGGGTAGGAACTACATGGGACAAGAGGCACCAAGGTGATAGGAAGAGACCAGAATGATATAGCCCCAAGTTAAATAATACCAGCAGCCCTGAAAGATGAAAGACAAAAAGAATGAGCAGTCTCTCAGGGTCAGAAGTGCCATATCCTTACTGGGGTTAAGAATTTTAGATTACAGAGGTACAGACGCAGAAATTTTTGTTGTTTTAAGTTTTCAGGTACACGATCATTTTTGAAGGCAATCTTTGTTATTACAGCTCTAAGAATTTGATACAGTGTCCAGAAGAATCACTGTGAGGACTGGGGAAGGTGAGGAGTACTCAGCTCTTAGTGACAGCACATAATGAAGAAATAAAGAGCTGTCACTGCTGTGATTGTTACCAACCAAATTCTAACTCAGTCACAAACTTAGAGTCACTCAAGGAATCCCATGAATGAGAAGGTGGGAAGAGTGTAAGGGCCAGAGGGGATGAAAGCCACCAGGAGAATAAGGTCCTCTAAATCAACTGAGCAAAACTCATATGAACTCAGAGAGACTGAAGCAGCCAGCACAGGGCTGACATGTTCTTCTACATAGTATTAGAGCCGTTCTATTGCTATGAAAAGACACCGTGGCCACAGCAACACTCATAAAGAAAACAGTTCATTGGGGTTGTCTTACAGTTTCAGAGGCTTAGTCCATCATCATCATGGTGGGAAACATTGAGGCGTTCAGGCAGACATGGTACTGGAGAAGGAGCTGAGAGTTCTACATTTTGATCTACAGGCAACAAAAGTGAAGGCCACATTTGGCTGATCTTCAACATCTTTGATCTCAAAGCTCACCCTCACAGAGGCACACTTCTTTCAAATATCACACCTCCTCCAACAAGGCCACACCTCCCAATCATGCCATTCTCCATGGCCCAATCATTGAAAGACATGAGTCTATGGGGCATTCCTATTTAAACCACCACAATATCTTTCAGTTCAATATTTCTAAGGGATTCTTGAGTGTAAGAATAAGTAGATCTCTGATTCTCCGAGTAGAAGGAATGGGAAATTGTAATCAGGATATAGAGTCTGAAAAATGAATCTATTTTTAATAAAAGGGAAAAATCAAACATAATTTACTTAGAAAACACAACTGGAGCCACAATTTTTCAGACTTGGTAGACATCATGAAATAACTCAAGTTCTCATGGCTAATTTACCCAATCTAAATTTAAACTGATTTGGTTCACTTTTGGTTGCCTACAATAATTTCGGTAGGAGTTTTATTGGCCCTGTTGCCAATTTTAACTGTGTGTGTAGTTCAAGGCCCCAGATTACATAACAAATGACATTAGAGACTGTGAGGGTGCATTGTCCTTTGATACTCCGAAGCAGGTACTAATGACAGTCTTAAAATTCAATAAGTTCATCAGTCTTGTTTGCTTGTTTGTTTTTAACTGATTTAAATTCCCAGAATATCTGCTCTTTGGCTTTAGGTTGACCCAATAATACTGTGGAAGTATTGCGCTTAAGCATTCTCTCCTATAGTATGTCTGAGCAATAAATTAAATGAGGAATGTTTTTCACTATCAATCTGTATCATGGCAGAATAAATAACTGGCTAAGGTGTTCTCTATGTCATAAACCACCCATGGCTGCGCTCTACACTTTTCTGGGAATCCTTCCAATTCTCCTCATGCAGATGACCATTTTGCCCTGTCTGTTCAGGACAGTGACCTGGCATTTCAGTGAGCACCCAATTAATTTGTTAAAAAAAAGAACAAAGTGACTCACAGCATGACAATTGCACCAGAGCAGTGGAATTGCAGGTGAACACCTGGGGAAAAGTGCTATGCCAGGCATCCTCTTCATCTTGGAGTCAGGAGACAGTGCCCTGGGCTCTCCATCCAATAAAGTCATTTGGGGGAAAGTGGGAAGAAGGAGCGCTGAGTAAATCACTGACCTCCAAATTCCCAGGAGGTCAGGATTACAGTAAGGGAGAAAATCAATCAGGGTGTTTCTCTACTTCTACTTCCTTATTAGAAAAGGACCACACAGAGTGAGCATCAGTAACAAAGTACAACTGTGAAAACAAGACTTTGGCAGGATAGAAAGGTGTGAGCAGGAAGGTGAGAAGAGTGTATTTGGAAGCAGTCCACCTCATTTTCCCTAGGAGCCCGTAACATAAATCAAGAAAGTGCTTCAAAGCATATCTTTGAAGATCATTTATTATGTACATTTGAGGCCAGCTTGGTGCTTTATGAAGAAGCAAGCTGATGTGTAGTAAGTGTGCTTGAGTTACTAAGAAATGAAATAACATGTTGACTCTTTTTAACAACAAAAACAATCAAAATAGCCTCTATTGAGCAATATATTTCAAAACCAATTGAATAAATAAAATTCCAAAAGGTTTTTGTTTTTTCTAGAATGCTCTAAAACCAAAGAGAGGCAGAATCTTATTCGGAGTGGATATCTTTATTTAGAAAACAAAACTTTTCTTCTTTCCTGATTAAAATAGTATTTGTGTAAGAGTGAATGTTTTCCACATCTGTATAAATAGAAGGTTAAAATAGTAGGGGAATAATTTTATTCTTATCAGTTTTTCTGTTCATTTATTTCACAATTCTATTTTATACAAAGGTCAGTGAAAGTCATGGCAGTGAGTGTCTATGTGAGTAACAGGGGCCAAATATTTCCCTTAAACCAGTAAACAAAAATAAAGTATCAGACTTCAAATGAAAGTCTTGTCTATTTTAAAAGGTAAACATTAGCTTTGGAAGAGCAAATGGAATGTTCTCCACAGGTTTGGCAAGATGAGTGGAAACTGTTATTCATGGACTCTTTTTTTTTTTTTTGAACAAGTGATAATTTGTGACAGGCTAAATTAGTGCTGGAAAAACAAGTTATGGAGGATTGTAAGCAACAATTTTATGAATATGCCACAAAGACTCCAAAGTTGTAATGCACAGGGAATGGTCCATAAATATATGATAGTGATTACCTTAGAAACCTCACACAGCTCAAAAACATCTAGATCATTATCCCTAAGTTAAATTGCTGATTATTTTTACATGTAAACAAAATATATCCAAAGCCTTGACTATAATTTTCTTTCTATAATAAATATAGATGAATTATCAGTGTTTGGTTTTTTTTACAAACTATTGGTTAGCAGTTATAATTCAAACAGACACATTTTTAGATGATAGAAATTTCAAGATATTGAGCAGTATAAACTGAAAATGGAAGTTTTAGTGTAGGAGGTCCTTCTGTCTTTGTGTTGCTTTCATTGGTTTATAAAGAAACTGCTTTGAGCCTGTTGATAGGGCAGAACTTAAGTAGGCAGGGAAGACAGAACTGAATGCTGGGAAAAAGAAGGGTGGAGTCGGAGAGCTGCCATGGAGCTGCCGCCAGAGTAAGACATGCTGAATCTTTGCCAGTAAGCCACTGCCACATGGCGATACACAGATTAATAGAAATGGGTTAAACTAAGATGTAAGAGTTAGTCAATAAGAAGTTAGAGCTAGTGGGCCAAGCAGTGATTTAATTAATACAGTTTCTGTGTGGTTATTTTGGGGCTAAGCTAGCCAAGCAGCTGGGAACAAGCAAGTGGCCTTCCTATTACAGATTGGCACCATCGTGGGGCATTAACCCACAACCCTGAGATTAAGAATCTCATGCTCTACCTACTGAGCTATCCAGGCAGCTGGGAATGAGCAAGCAGCCTTCCTGTTACAGATTGGTGGGCAGTCGGGACAAACAAGCAGCCTCTCCATGCAACATTTAAGTATATAGTATGCCTGGCCTTAGGCTAGACAGAGATGATGAGAGAAATGGTATGGCACCTAAGCTTAAGATCTTTACACTTTTCATTAGTATATCAAAAATGACACTCAAGACAATAATGGGAATATATATATATTACAATGCTGTATATGCTCAAATAAAAACAAAGATGACTTAATGGAGGGTGAAGTCAGGCTGACTTGAAAGTTTAGGATTTAGCTCTGTTTGAGATTCTTCAAGGGGTAAAGAATTTCAATTTCTTTAAGTGTGTGTGTGTTTGTGTGTGTGTCATGTTTAATAAAGACATAACCAATATTAGACTCTGTTTCATTAAAAGAAGACTCAATTTTTTTTTCATTATTCAAGTCAAGTGAAAATTTCCAAATTTCAACCTAGTAGATAAACAGCAGTCATGATTCTCAAAGTGAAAGGGAGTTACGATTTATCTGGAGTGTCTCAGGCATTGAGAATTATCAAAAAGGATGCATAGTGAACAGGAGGGCATTTCCAGTAGGCAAGCAATGCTTGGAAGAGTAGTAAATCCCTCAGCTGTGAAAGGAGTAAAGCCGATTATCTGGTAAGTAAAAGGGATGTTGGTCCATGTGAGACCCTGAAAGATAACATGCCAGCCCAAAAGTGTAGGCATCAGTGTCGGATTGACAAAGGACTCACTCATGACTCTTGAGTTAGGTATGTTAAAACAAATAATACTTAGGAAAGGCATTCTTTCTTATTCCACTGTAGAGGATTAAAAAGGAAAATTGAGAGTGGAGAAAATGGATGGAAAGAGATGAAATAGAAATATGTTGGATAAATGCAGCCAAGATGAGGAAGCTATGGAGATAAAGTGAGGTTAACAGAATTTCTTCTGCTCCAAAGGAAATTTAAAGCTATGACTTCAGATCTGTGAAAATAAACTGATTTATTGTAGCCAAAATTCTCTCTGTTCTCCCTCCCTGTGTGTACACAATTGCGCTCCTGGAATTAAAAGGCAGTTAGCATGGTATCAACATTCATAAATTAGGGTGCATCCTGATTCTAAGGGCTCAGTATATCTACATCTCATGTCCAGTCACCATTTCTTCATCTGAGTTGACACTTTCCTTGATTTACATTGGTAAACACAGTGCTAAGCTATACAAAGAGGACATAATTTCTCTTTCTAGTTTGTTTTTTGATGATCTTTTAAACTTGAATGGATAAGTAAAATATTTCTGTCTGTGTTTAAAAAGAATGGAAATCATTTAAAGCTTTTATTTATTTGTTCTCCTTCTTCACTTGGGTTTCTCCTCCAATGCACAGTCCATCTCGGATGGGAAGAAAGCATTAGATTGCAAAATCTCTGTTCAAACAGTATTTCACCATTTCTTCCCAGAGTAGTTTGCCACATTTGGTGGTATTGGTGGGGGCTTGAAAGGTTCTCTAAAAATCTGTGTGAGCTGGCATATGAAAAATATACAAATTATGGATCTAAAGTTATATAGAATGAAGAGAACAAAACATAAAGCATGCGGTTTTCATATCTGATCTCTCACAAGTTGAGTGTCTCTGGTGTTGAATAGAGAAAATAGGAAGGACAGAAATGGATGCAGTCTGTGGCTCTGTCTTGCAGTTTTACAAATCAAGGCCAGATCTGTTGTACTCAGTTATTTTTACCTTGGGATAGTGATGTGTGATTTTAAGTGTCAGTAATGTAATTGTTTCCATTGTCTTATGACATTTATTTTCAAATAGATAAATAAATATACTTGTTTTTACTGGTGTTAAAAAAAACACTGTCAGTTTTCCTTTTTTTTTTAAGAGACAAGTCTACAGGTAAAATTACCACTGCTTTCCATTTCCAGAGAATTGGGGTAAGTTATTCCTTACTTAGTCTTTGTGTTCATATGCCACCACTTGTGGTTAAACTCTATGACATTAGCGAGACAAAAAGGTGACTACCCACACTGCGCCCAGCTGCCAAGGAGGTTTTGGATATGGATAGCATGTTAGGGGAATCTGCTATTTTGAAGGCAGGGACAAAGAATAGGGGAAAAAATGAAAAGAAAGAAGAAATAGGAGATAATGAAGAAAGAACGGTGACTACGGAAATGAGATGATGGTGTCTGCTGACATCTCTGGGTGGTAGTTCCCACTCAGTGCTCTTGCAGAGGACCCTGTTCAGTTCCCAGCATGGCAGCTTAGAGCCCTTCCCCAACTAGAGCTCCAGGGCTGCCTTCCACTCTCTGCAGGCACGAGGCACAAAGACAGCGCGCTTATATGAAGGTGAAGCGCTCACATATATAAAACGAACGTGAATCCATCTTGTAAAGGTGAATTCCATTTCATCATCAGAATGTATGTATTGTGAAACCATACTAAGTTCTCCACTACCCACAATTCCAGACACCCACTGGGAGGAAGCTGTGAAACTCGTTTTTCTTGGACAATGGGAAGAACTTTACAAGGACTCAGAAATTACCAGTATAAGTAAAGGTTGCCAGCATGGCAAAGCTGTCTTCATGCCACTCTGTTCCTTATCAAGAGACTGTTGGCTAGGGCACAGGACTCTTTGTGTGTATATCTGGGAGTGTTCTTTGAAGCATGGTGCAGCTATTGCTTAGCCACACCTCCCATCTTTGTCCCAAAGATATCGCCACACAGAAGAAGGAACCAGACAAGAGCTCAGTCTTGTACAACTTTCACATGTCTTGGGGAAAAAAATAAAATAAAATTAAATAGTAGATATCTTTGCGTAGGATTTGAAATTTAAAATGTAGGAGTAAAGAACTGGTGCTTGAAGATAACATTAGACTTCTGAAACAGCTGAAATTTTGAAAACTTGTGAGATCTGGCTAAGATAAACTTGAAAGACAAAGAGGTGGCTTAATAAAGGACATTTCGTAATCATTTATTAAGTTTTAAAAACAATATTTTATGCATAGCAAAATAACAAAATATAGGTTCAAACAAAAGAAACAGAAGAAAAAATTAAGTTCACCAAACCCCTGCACCAAAACCATTGTTAAAAATCACTATTTTTGAGAGTACCAGTTTATGGGAATGAGTAATATTTATTAAAATACTAAAATCTTTCCATGTTTTAAGGGATTCCTCGCTGAAGATAGCTCTTTCATCAGCATCGTAGACACGTTGCCTTTGCTGTACATTTGATCCTGCTCCTTCCCACAGATAAAAGCATAGCTCATTTCTCATGCCTATGTCTACCCCCAGAACTCTGTCCTTGTCCCAGACTTTTTAACAATGTTATTTAGAGTTAACTTTCATACCATATTCTTCGCCCATTACAAAGGTATAATTAAATGACTGTTAGTATTTTGGGGGTCACCTAAGTGAGAAACCCCACACTCCAGAGCTACAATGTGCTAGCAGTACTACACTGCTCCATAATCCTTCAGCAACCAGTTCTACTGACTAGTTTTGTCAGTGGGTAAATCTATTTAGGACAATTTAAGTACGTGGAATCACACACTACATTATCCCTTTTTATTTGCTAATGCCTTAAGGTGGTATGAATCAGAATCCAAATTTTTTATTGCCATATAATGTTATAATATATGGATATATCAAGTTTTATATCCATTTATCAATTGATACACATTTGACTTGATTCCCTCTTTTTGCCATATGAATAATGCTGTATTGAATATTGGTGTGTGAATTGTTGTGTAGACCTATGTTCTTATTACCTATCATTGAGTAGCACGTGGTGGATATAAGTTATATAATGGTCTCATCTTTTAAGGAAAAGGCTGTTTTGCGAACTGGCCATTCCTCTTGCTAACATATCACAGGGAACACTTACTTCCTTTTTGTTCGAGCCATTCCGGTCCATGTCATTCCTGTCACAGTGGCTTTGATTTGCCTTTCTGTCATTGTTAGTTACATGAAAACATTTTTATTTATCCACTCAAATATTTGTATAGCTTCTTTGAAAAACTTATAAATGTAATTATTTGGCTGATTTTAATTGCACATTTTAGAGCTGTCCTTTAAACTATGAGACATTTTTGTTTTGTTTTGTTTTCCCTTTTCAAGACAGGATCTTTCTACATAACCTTGGCTATCTTGGCACTCGTGTCTGGCCTTGAATTCACAGAGATCTGCCTGCCTTGTATTCTATTGCTGGTATAAATGGCACAGTCCAGGACACCTGTCTAAGCTATTAGACATTCTAAATGTTCATTTTGTTAATATCTTTGTAACTTATTGTTTACATTGCTGTTGTCATAATTAGAGATAATTGTTTATTATGAAGTTATGAAGAATAAGTTTATCTTTTTATTTAGGTATTTGATTCATTTTTAAATCAGTTTTAAATGTGGTGTGAGCTACACACGCAACTTCATTCATTGGTGTGCAAATTTCCAATTGTCTTACAGCTACCTGCTTAAAAGTCTATTCTTTTCTCCAGTGAATTATCTTGGCACTAGATTTTAATTTCAGTTCTCTGCTGAATTTCCTCTATCGAATACATTCTTGGCATATTATTTTTTACTATAAAATTAGACACCCAAAATTTGGTGGTAAACTTCTTTCTTCCCTGGTAGAGACCTAGAGACTTTTAGCTATTGGCCACAAATTGGAAGTGCTTCTCCCGGTTTCCCAAGCACTTTTTTCGGAAGCCACCACATCCACCCAAGATGCAGCTTGTTAGGCTGTGTTTGCACCTGTTCCCGACCAGAGCTAATGATGAAAAATCTAATTTCCTCAAATTTAGCTTTATAAAATAATTAGTTTGAAGGCTCAGATCTTAAATTTCCAACCTCCTAATGGTCTTTACACACAGGTGCTGTGCTAGAACCCAGAGAATATAGAGCCATCTTTACCACCTCATTGAATGCAGTGTTGTATGCTTATATTCCATGGAGGGGAATATTTGCCCCCTAGTCAACAGGACTACAGTGTTAAGGCCATTTCTGACAGTCTCTGATGCTTTGTCTCCTGTTATTGACAAGATTATCTTTTGTTTGTTTGATACACAGTTAAATCTGAATTACTTCATTGGGGATTGAATCTTAAGCAATGGCTATATTCGTTTTTCAGTGTTTCCATAACAAAGAATTACAAATTAAGCTGCTGTCTCACCATTATGAAGGACAGAAACCCTACAGCAGGGGATGGCAAGATTAGTTGTGTCTGAGGTCTGTGAGAGTTTATCTTTCCACGTCTTCTCCCTCTTGCTATTTCTGTCATCCATCTTTGGTGTTCCTTTCTTCTGCAGCATCTGCCTGATGCCTAATATAGTTTTTCATGGTGTTTTGTGTGTGTGTATGCGTGTGCCCTCGTGCACATTCATGTATCCCCTTTATTTAAGCACCCTGGCTGTATCCAGTTTAGGGTCTAGAGTACTCTTGGCATCATCAGCACTTAACTTTTACACTTGTAATGGCTCTGACTCCTAAAACCTCATTCTGAGCTTCTGGTGCTTAGAAGATTAACATAGGAATCTTGAAGGACAAGGTTAAACTCATAGAAAAGACAGAAGGAAAAGTGAGGTTAAAGAACCCTAGAAAGAAGATCTTCACAAGCACCCTTGACAACTGCAGACTTGAGGTGTGTCACAGCCAGGGCACCCATAAGCACCACAGGAACCTACAAGGTAGGATATCGGTAGACAGAGTCACAAGACTCAGGATCCACTTCGAGGATTTTCCCCATTACTGTTTACATATTGTTGAGTTAGTTACAAGAGACATCCTGCTAGCAAAGCATCAGAAAACAGGATCCTGAAGCCTTTTTATGAGTTCTTCCTTCTGAACTGCTCTGCCCTTGCCGCATTGTTGCTCAGGCGGACATTCCTCCTGGCTTTATCTACTTCTTGCAGTTTTCCAGTCACAGGGCCATTTCTAGGTCAGTATTTGTTCCTGAGAAAGGAACTTCAGATCATCTGTATCCCAACACACCAGATTACTACACTTTCCAAAAGTTTATTTTGTTCAAAGGACAGGATCCCGTGTAAAGAAGCTCTGAGACTGAGGTTTATATTGGGAAAGTTTGTTAAGGAATTGAAAAGGCTTCCTGTGTAGAGATACTTAAAGAACTCGTGGATTTTTATAGAGTATTCTCATATAACATGTTTACTTAGAGAAAAAAAAGATTACAGTGCCATAAAAGAAACGAACTGTAAAGCACTGAGGTCAGAAAGACATCCAGTCACTAGTGCACAGGTCTCTTCCATAGGTACAGACTATGCTGCATCTCTAGACTGAACTAAGATGGATGTGTGAAAGTTTGGCCTTGGGAGACCTCATGTGGACATGTCAAAGAAACTTTTATGCTTCTCTAGTCCTGTTGTCATTCCAAGCTATTTAACCAACAAAGTCATTTGGAATTCATCAGTAAAAGAAAATGACCTAAAAGATTGGCACCGAAGTTACATACTTTCAACAGCATGCTATAGATCCCATGGCCCTAGTCATGGCTGAAGGTCCAAGTCAGACATCCAAGTATCACTAGATGTAAAGATGATGAGGATGTGGAAGGAATCAAACCAGAAAGAAGATGAACAACACCCGAGTTTCAGCAGAGTTGTTAACCAATCCTAAGGATATGCTTGGCATGAACTGTCAGAGGTACCCCAGTTGAGGCAAGGAGACAAAGAAGAAAACATTTATTGTCTTCTCAATTTGCCACTTCATGAGACTTGAATATGCCTAACATGATAGGTTATAGTATACCCTTAACCAAAGTTGTAGTCCTAGAGAAACAACTTTCTGTGGTCAAGTTCCATTCCAACCGTAAAAGTAAGTTCTGAGCTGAAATATGTATGCTTCAGCTTAGGAATGATGGAATCTGTTCTGGAAAGGCAGAAACCAGGAAACTGTAGAGTATTATACATTTTGTGTTCTCCCATAAATGCTATTCTGATTTCCTTCTAGTAGTTACTGATTTGCTTACATTTTCAGAGATAATTCACCCAGCTCATCATCAGTAAAATTTAACTGATCCAATCATACATAAAAGCAATTCCCACTTTGTTTTAATAATTTCATTTTTATTTTCTTTATCTTCTTATTGGGGCAAAATAATCACCATGCATCTTGCTTTCAACCAGTGTAACCAACCCTATAAAGAGAAAGGCTATATTTATCTTTATTTTCCAAATAATAACTACCATAGTGTTGTGAGCATAGGAGTTACTTAGAAAACCTGACTTCTGATGAGCAGCATAACAGTTCTCTCCAGATAATCCACACCCTGAGAACATGGATCAGAAAGTAGGACAGCAGAAAATCAGCCACACATTCATGCAACAACTGCCGTAGAGCCTTCAAATAGAGATATAGTCATCAAAATCTCAAGGACTGAGAATAATAGGACTCATGCAACCATAGGAAGGGGCAGTCTCTTCAGTCCGAGAGGAGATAGCAGATTGCAAGAGGTTTACACTGTGCAAAAGCAGATGAAACCGGGAAATACAGGTCTATAGTCATCATCTAGGTGATCATTCAGGTAGCAAGGAACATTTATATTCAAGGGGGTCAGGCCTTATCCTCTGAGTTGGTGTTGAAATATAAATATCTCTTGCAAGACTAGAAGTTCATAACAGAGCTGGGCAAACAGAGCCAAAGCTCTTGTGCAACATGCCCACATCTCTGGGTCCAATCTCTGCACAGGTGAGGAAGGAAAAGAACAAAGAATGGGGAGGAATGGAGAGGACTGGGCTTATATAAAGAACTCAAGCTCTTGGGTTGAGTTTCGGGGACGAGCACCTCTAATGAACAAGAAGGATAACCACACCAAATTTGGGAGCCATAGCGATTCTATGTGTCAGCGACTAAAACCCATGTGATGGAGAAGGAAAGATAGCTCCTTAGAAACAGTATAGGAATTTAGCCGTTGAAGGAACCACTGAGGGAAACTCAAGAGACTAAGAAAGCTAGATGAAACCTTGAGGCTTGCTGAAGACAACCGTGTTTTTGAGTGTAATCCCAAAGTTCCATTTCATTTAACATTTGCCTGAACTAAACGACCGACTTTCTTTGACATTTTGTGGTCACCTTACCAGTTCTAGGATCGGAAGAATAGGAATTGCAGTAACCCTGATGCTCCTGCTCCATAGCCTCTCGCTACAGCTGAGACACTTGAGAAAAGAAGGCAGCAGCTTTTACGGATTTCATTATCCCAACCGCTCCAAGTCTTTGAACACTTGGTCCCCAGTAGCCCCACTGTTTGGGAGAACTGTCGAATTGGTAGGCAGGGGCTAGATAGAGAAAACAGATAGCAAGGCGATGCTCACTGTAACCTCTAGTCTGCCCCATACTGCCATTCTGCTGTTTCTTGTCCTTCCTGCATCTCCTGAGATGTGAGGAAGAAATTTCATTCTGCCGTGCCCGCGCAGGTTTCCCCTCCCCCTCTGGCCACCCTGCTTCCAATGCCGCCAAAATGGTCTCTGTCATCCAGCTGTGTGCCAAAATAGATCTCTCCTCTTTACAGCTATTTCTTCTCAGACATTTGGTCATAGCAAGGAGACCTCTGTGTACTATTTTGATAAAAGAAGAAAAAACTAAGTAATATTAGCTAAAAAAGGAAGAAAAGGAAAAAAGACCACCTGCCTAAGGAGAGAAGCAAACACAATCTGGTGTTCAAGTACAGGCTTCTTGTATTTTCTTACTAGGAGGGTTGCATTTTTAAACAATACTAACAACTATTGCCTTGTGATATAATTAATAGTTCCTCCATGAATGTGACATTCCTTTCTCTCCTTAACTTTTTTCCTTATTATTGGAAAATAAGTCTGTTGCTTCCAAGTGGAGGTGGTAGAATTTGGCATAGGTTAATTTAACAGAAACAATTGTGGTAAAATGACAAAAGCAAACCTGTTTTGAGTACTTAGTACATAGGCTGGAAGCTGTGGGACATGAGACCAAAAGCAGCATCTCCAGACTAGGCTGTCTCCACTGGAGCAGAGCTGCGGAACGCCGGGGAGGGTGTGTATTTGACTGATTTACTTTAATTTGGGTGAATTTTATGGCTTCAATCTAACATCCCCACTCCTGGGAAGGCAGGTTCTTCAGAGACTGGAGATCTTAAATCCTTAGGCCAAGGTAGGGTCTTTAATTGAAAAATAATCTTATTCTTTCTTTTCCGTTTCAAGGGGTAAAAAAATTAAAATCACTATATTTTCTCCTTTTTAATCCCAAGAGAGGTTTCCCCATTCATGACATAATTGAAGTTTTCAAACCTAAAACATCTTTAAATCGGGAACGAATCAAGGCTAAATAGGATCCATCTTGAAGCTTGTGGAGCTACCATGAAGCCCTCAGAGGGCTCAAAGTAGGACAGTGTTGTAAGAAACGAGGCTAGAAATAAGGGCAGGGGGCCGACGGGGAAAAGAATTTAGCAAATAATCACCTCAGGAAAAGTTTACTAAAACTTGCAAACTTTATATCCTAGGTGATCACCAACGTGCACTTAAAGTTTATTTCAGTTGAAATACAAACAAATGACTAAGAAGAAATGTATTCTCTGAGTACTGTTTCTTCTGTTTAGTTACTGCAAGGCAGTACAGTGCAGTGGTAGAGACGAAAGCTAGACTTTATACCTAACAAGGTGTGTGACCCTGTCTACCCAGGGTGAACTCTCAGCTTCAGCAGCAGTAAGACGCTCTGACCATAACACTGTGCTACCTCATTGGAAGACTGTGCCCAATAGGATTTAAAATACTTAAAATTCGCTTCTCTAATCTGTTTTTCATTCTGCCAGCCAAAGTCGAGAGACATTTGAATGACTTCTGGGAAAGGATGTTTTAGGTTTCCCACTGACTGAGATGGTTTTCTTCATTCAGCTTTATATAATCGTTTCAGCTCCTTTTCAACTCCCCCAGTTCAAATAACAGTTGACTCTTGCACACGTGGGGATATTTATCCACATAGCCTGGACAGCAAATTTGCTTTGGAAGACTGATGCTTCTGTTTCCAATGTAGTTTTAGAACTCAAGGCGTGGTCTTCATCCTGAGGCAGAGTCACATCCCTCATGCCTCCAATAGACTAATCAAAACCACCCGAATACTATTTAAGTCCCTAGTGATAGAAGGAATGGTGCTTTAGTGCCTATATTTGAGAACTTCTCTCCTGTAAAGGATTTTAATTTTCATTTATCCATTTGTGCTTATGCTGTGTGTGTGTGTGTGTGTGTGACAGAGAGACAAAGAGAGAGAGGGAGAGAGAGAGAGAGAGA
>LOEQ01007306.1:69403-92785 GCA_001685075.1 Bramus lutescens | reverse complement strand
AGAGAGAGAGAGAGAGAGAGAGAGAGAGAGAGAGAGAGAGATTATGAGATTATACAGATGCTGGTACATTTGTGGGTGTATTTGAATGGGTATGCCTGAGCAGAGAAGGACCAGAGGTTGCTGTCAAGAATCATATCCCATTATTCTGCTTTGTTCTTTGAGGGAGTGGCTCCCAGTCAAACCCAGAGCTTGCTGATACAGCTGGCATCTCATGCCATTTTTTGGTGAATAAACACATGAATATGTTAATATTTGCCAAGGAGGGAATCATTGCCAAATTAAAAGGATTTTAGTAGCCTTTTCACTGCACTATGAGTCACCTCATGAGAATAAAGTTGGTATAAACTTGCCTATCTTTGGTAGCTGTAACAAGGACTGTATCAGGAAGATTGTTAGTTTCATGATAGCTTGAGGTGAATAGGCAAACCTTTAAAAAATGATTAAATATTCGTGCATTTTGTTCTTGGAATATGAGATAATCACTAACCCTAAGGACATTTTGATTTTTAAATAATCTTTCAAATTCTATTCTAGCCTTGCAAAAGTTGAAGCTAAGGGCACACGGTACACTAACACACACACAAACACACACACACACACTACTAATGAGACTACATCTCAGAAAGAATATTCAAAATGAAATGTATTCTTTAATCTATAAAATTTCATGAAACATTCTTTTGACTTGAATAACATTTTCTCTTGAAGTAGTTTAAAATGAATAGCTATCAATATTATAAATTTACTTATTTAGAAGCTACAAATAGGCAAGTAAAAAGCAAACAAACATTGTTTTGTTAATTATCTGCCAGATGCAGAATAGAGTAGCTAGTTGAAATGGTTTGAATGACAAGGGCTCCCACAGAAACATACATTTGAATTTGTCCCCAGCTGGTGAAACTGTTTGGGAAGGATTAGGAGATGTAGCCTTGTTGGAGAAGATATGTTGCTTAGGGTGGGCTTTGGTGGCCTTCTCTGGGGAGCCTCGGGTAGCCTTGTTGGAGAAGATATGTTGCTTAGGGTGGGCTTTGGTGGCCTTCTCTGGGGAGCCTTGAGAACACAGTACTTCAGTCTCATAATCTGCAGAGGTTAAAGAAATATGCCCAAATCTTACAGAACTGTTCTAGTGAAGTACATAATCAAACCCACATGTGCTCACTGTTAATATCCAGTCATTGGCCTGCCTACAAGAACAAAAGAAACAGCGTTCTTCAAAAATAAACAGCAGAATTCAGACAAAGAACAATATGCAGGAATAAGCTCTTTCAAGGATCAAATTCAAGTCTTAGGACTTGGCAGCAAGTACCTTCCCCTGCTTAGCCACCTCTAGGGCTAACCTCAAGTATCCTTCACAGGACATTTTATCTCTTTATTCCACTCTTAGACTATTTTCCATGTGATATCAATACACATTTTTTTATTATGCTTGCCTGGTAAAAGTTATTGTTGTTTGAATTTCTGAGTCTTTTAAAGGATTATCTCAGTCGCAACATCTAACTGAATTTAATTGAAAAACCCTAATCCTACTCTAATGTGATATCAAGGGCTTTATTCCTTAGAGTATTGCTGGGAATAGAGAAACCATGGTCATTATTTTAACTGCCCGAATTTAATACTATAAAAGCAGGTGAGGACTAAACAAGCCAGATGCAGGCAACATGAGATAGTCACTAAAGGCAACAACAATCAACCCTAAGCCTGGGATAGTCAGAAAGAGTGTCTGAACCTGCAGAGCTAGAAAACTGACATGTTACCTCATGATATTTCTGACCAATGCTGCTGCTCCAGTGACTCAGAGGAGAAATTTGCCAAAACTGGAATTCAGACTTTTGAGGGGCAGCTACAGTGTGGCTCAATGGGGCTAACCTGGGAGTGTGGAAAAAACTTAACATCAGGAACACATCCGCATTGTGCTGTAAAGAATAGGTTCAGAGAGGCCCAGTAGTCCTTCAGTTGGACATGTCATTCCTGAGCCCTAGTTTGCAATCTCTCTCAAGCCCCTCCCGCTAATGCTACCAGCAGAATGCCTGACAAAGAAGACGAAAATGGTAAAGTCCCAGTCCTGGTGGCGTGCTAATGTTTCCATGATCACTAGGAATTTAGTGTCCCAGAGGAGAGGCTGAATGATACATCATGGTGATGATTGTTTTGGGGCAATCTATTTATCTCCAGAGTTATTTTATTACTACTAATATATGTCATGGGGCCTGTACATTTCTTGGTCTGGAATGCAGTAACTCTTCCAACTATATCACAGTCTGTGACTTGGGTGTGCGAACCATTGTTTATTGCTTATTTTTTATTTGTTCTATTTTGTTTTCTGTGGACATGAAGTTATTATTCAGTGTTTGGGTTCTAGTCATTCATACTTACTTCATCTCCTTCATCATAAGAAGAACTATTCAAATATACATGTTCTACTTTTTATTCAATCTTCTGAAGTACCACTTCTGTGGGGATTCCTTAAGACATTCTTAATTTCTTGAAATTCTCCCTATTGTGTCTTTTATTTTTACCTCTTATTTTAGAATTTTGTAATATTATTTGCTTTTTATTTTCCTTCTGAATATTTCAACTTTTTTCATAAACATCACAGCTCCTTAAAATTTCCTGCTGAAGTTAACATTTGTTATTTCTTCTACAATATTCCCTATATAATTTTCAGAGGTGTTTAGTGCTTTTAGATGTCCTAAAATGCTATTTTCATCATTTCTTTCCTTAGGTCAAGGGTTTGGTATTGTTTTTTATTTTTCCAAAGATATAAACAAAAATGATATGTCATCCTCAAATTCACTATTTCTTCTCATGACTGTGTGGACTATGTAACTTCAGCCACATCTCAAGTGCAAGCTTGTGTTCCCAACTCCTAATAGAATTCTTAACTTGCCCTAAATTTCAGATCATTGACTTCTGAGGTAAAAATGCTTTATTGTCTCTATTTACCTGTCTCTCCAATCACTAGTTAACATGCCATGACAGCATCATTTCCAGGCTGTTCTTCTAGCACCGTCATTCATGAATTCTTTCCCTTTTTTGTGTTTCCTTTCAGGGTTTATTCTTAAAGGACTCCCACTTTGAGTGGTGACTAATTCTTCTTGCTCCACCAGTAAGCAGAATGCTTTCCCAGTTATCCAATGTGACACTGAATGAAAATGTACTTTCTATTAGTAACATAAAGTTTCTTCTTAAAAAGAAGGCAGAGGAACTAATGGGCTATATCATTTTAATGGTTTGACAAGCTCAATTTCACATGTGCTTGATCCCAGATACTCTAAAAACCAAAACTTGGGACAAAACTTATGGACTCCATGAATTCCTGATATCAGCAGTAGCGTAGAAAGAAAAGTGAGGTGAGGCATGATAT
The DNA here is from genome assembly GCA_001685075.1 of Bramus lutescens. Classification (NCBI taxonomy): domain Eukaryota; kingdom Metazoa; phylum Chordata; class Mammalia; order Rodentia; family Cricetidae; genus Bramus; species Bramus lutescens. Next base: position 89,421 of record LOEQ01007306.1, on the reverse strand, counting down.
TGAGAAACACTAAGTCATATGGTACCATATCTACCATATTTCTCTGCCATGATCTTTTCAAAGTAGTGTCAGCCAGTTGAAAGCCCAAGAGTGGGATCAGAAAGGAACTGGGAAGAGTTCTTAGAACCAAGGAAGGTAAGACTTACTTATTTCCAAGTTTTTCCTTTCTCCAATTTCCCAATGGACTAAGTGTCCTGAGGAGGAAGCTAACACTGTTGCACCACTGGGTTGTTGCTTTTAGATGATAAAAGTGTACATTTTATTCAGATTTAGGTGGAAGGAGAAACCAAGTCTGAGCATAGATAGCTGCTCATCCTGACCGCACATAATTAATGAGGAGAAGTTTTAGCAACTGAAAACCACAACTCCTTGGCTATTCCTGATGAAATCAGTGATCCTGAAAGAGGAATGCCTAAGGCAATCAGGTATAATTAATATATATATATATATAATATACAATATATAATATGCAGTACCTTATTACTAATCATGAGCTGTTGATTCTTGTAGTGACATATAACAATTAGGTTCAGTATTACTTCTCTAGGTTCTTAGGACTTTGGAGGCAATGTTTTTAATACATTTGAACAACAGAGTTTATTCTTTTAATAGGAAATTTTTGGTGGGAGCATAGCAGTTGTTGATAGAGAGTACTCATGCCCATAAAAGTAACTTTGATATTTTTGTGAATACGTCAGAGAAATGTAAGATTTTACTCTTTAGCCATTTTAACATGTAGCTAATAATTATCAGTATGTCAATTTGTAAAGTTATTCTAGCTGGTTTATTCTTAATGAGAGATGAACTCTTAATTTAGTAGTTGACATTGTTTAATTCCTTTCCAAATTAAAAAGCATTCAGTCTCTGCTGGAATGCTGAGCGTTTGACATGCCATAACTTCTGTTTACATTTTCTTTTGCAGGAGTTGGCTAATTTTGATGAAATGCAGAAAGCTAATAAGAGGTATTAAGATAAAGTATAAAATTGTTTTATGTGGTGAGGGAGATAGCTCAGTATGAAAAGTGCTTGTCACACAAACCCGAGGGACCTGAATTCTACAGGCTCCCAAATTCACATAGGCTGGCCATGGTGGCTCGTATGTATAAAGCCAGTGTTCCTACAGTAAGACAGGAAGCCGAACAGGAGACTCCACGAACACTTCCCGACCAGCTAATCTGGCATTTGCAGTGGCCAACCACAGCATAAATGAAAGGGAGAGATTGTTTCAAACATGGTAGAAGGCAAGGATACTTGAGGGCGGCTCGAGAGGTGGCTAAGATGAGAAAGACACTTGCTGTCAAGTCCCAAGATTTGAATTTGATTCTCAGGACCCTTACAAGAGCTTATTCCTGCATATTGTCCTTTGTCTTTCACATAAACAGCATGGCATGTGCTGGTGTGTGTGTGTGTGTGTGTGTGTGTGTGTGCGTGCGCACGCGCACACGCGCATGTGCACGCCACAAATAAAAATAATGACTAAGTAAATTTTAAAATAGGTAGTATTTTTTCACACTAATCTCCAAACTTTGATTATGTAAGTCATGATTTGTAATTCACAAATTAGGAAAACTAAAATATGACCTGCTTTAAATGCTCTAATAGGTAGTGATATAAATCACTTCCACCTTGAGGAATCTCGGTCTGGAAAATCAATGACACAATCTCTTCTTTTGACCCATTGTATGTTACCTTGTACAATAGAGGCAGTGGTACTAATACTTCAAGCATAGGAAAAAAGCCTCCGAAATAGCTTTCTAGTACATGGAAAGTGAATGTCACAGACCAAAGTACACACTGGGTACACATCTGAAGCATGTGTTTATGAGGAAGTTGCAAGTTTCTTCTTCAATATAGAAGAGAGAAAGATGACCTGGATACACGCACTGTATCCCCAAACACACAAATAGTTCTTTTCTGGATCAATGACAGAAAGGGTAACGGAAAATTATATACTTTTTAAATGAAAATATTATCAAATTTAATTTTCACCTAGCCAATTTTAACCTCATTTTCATCTAAGTGGGAAAGAGAGGGTAAAGAATTAGAAAAGAGTAGAAAACACACGGCCATTGCAAAGAGGAATTAAATTTAAATTTAAAGACACTTGAGAAATACATGCTGTATTTATCTGCAAGTATTGAAAGTCAGTATTAAACGCCTAAAGTGCTCAACCTAAATCATCATCACTCACTTTGCACAATGAAAAATCCTACATTATGAATTTATCATTTAAAGGAAATCACAGTTCAGAATTCATTGTTGTTGTTTTTAAGTAGTTATCCCTAGTTTCATGACCATCAAATTAAATCTTATATGCAACCCAAATTTTTTGATGATTTTGCATAGGCAAAGCCATTTTATGCCAAATATGTCTACACTTGAGCAATAAATTCTCCACCTAGCAAGTTCTACTGTGCAGAGCACAGAAGGCATGCCATGGTTATTCTGTACATTTCTTCTTCGAATCTGACTGTACAATGTGACCTTTACTGAAAGCTGGCATTATGTACAGATATTTTGATATCTCAATTGCATGAAAACACTCCTTAATAATTTGAAAGCAGTGACCTGTCTCAAGTCATATACGTATAAAACACAAGTTGAGTCTCTCAAGCCGACCGAGAGGAGAGGGCAGAAGGGAGCATTTCATAGTGTTAGAGCAGCCTCACTGAACAGCAGTGCCAGAGAGGGGCTATGAGGCATCCTCTTCTGTAATGAAGACTTTTAATAGAGAAGATAAAAATAATGAATAACTTCATTTCTCAAATTTAGTTTTCTCTATTAAAATGTGCTTTAGCTGAACTCTATTCCACACACCTGAATGACCATAAATTTCTTCACGTGGCCCTAGCTGCCTTCCAGGGTTTGATTTTAGAAAATCTACCAGGACAATCCACATGAAAAATGTATGCTCCTACAAAGAAACATTTTTTAACCCAATGACTTGACTTATTTCACTTGTTAGAAAAGAGAAACTAACAGGGTTTTCTATTTTTTTAATATTTCTGGTAGCAAAAAGAGGTTTTCAGTTACTCGACAGCTACACCTTATCTCACTGCAGTTCTCTCAGGCAACACAAACACGTTTTGTCTCCTTTCACAGTGCAGTACACTTGGAGACAAAAGCAAGAAGCATTTGTTTCACTTGAGCTATTCCCTTTTAACATACGCTTTCCAGCTGACTAAAGTTATCTTTTAAATTGTAACAGTCAAAAGGGCATCGGCCATGACCATGAAAGTTGTTACATTTTTTTTTAGCCTTTTAGTATTTAATAAAGGGACAGGAATTTTTTTCTGTGTAATTTGTTCATTAATGTAGTATTCTCAGCTTACCATGTGCACACATAGTCCTACAATTATCTACAAATTAACTGTATTAAAGATACCTGATTTTACAGCATCATGTTCAAAACCACCTCTTATGAAATATGACCACTGGAGAGAAAAGAATTTTTATGTTGCCATTCTAAATAAGAATATCTCATTGGCCTTGCTGTTAAAAGAACAATAGAAGACTAATTAGCTCAACTATGTATTAGTCCCAGCGAGGGAACCCTAAAGCCCACAGTAATTTTGACACAGATGTGTGCCACATGATACCTTTATTATATGCTAATGTAATGATATTTGACCAGAAAACATAAGAAAAACTTTTGAAAAAAAATCAATTAGAACAGTTTCACTACTATGGAAAATAAATGCTTTATGCTCACTCTAATTCTTCTAATATTTTTGCTAATTTAATTATTCCCTGTGTGTCTCCATTTTATGCATCTATCAAACATGCTTAATATCTCTAAATGACCATTTGAATGCATAAAGGAATATAGAAATGTATATGGTCAGTTAGTTAACAAAGAATTCTGACTTTTCTCAGTTTTTAAAGGTATATCATATCTTCCCTTGTCTTGACAAGAATTTCATCAAGGGTATGAAATTATTTACTTAATTAAGGAGAGAAGATTTTTGGTGTTGGGGGTGGTGGTGGTATTGATGACAGTGGCAGTGGTATTGTTGGTGATCGTAGCTAGCTGTAGCTCAGACCTAAAATATAGGACAGAGTTTGAGAATAAGCAAGTATGTACGTTTATCTATTTTGTTGGCAATAACGAACAGCTTCCTGTGATTGTTTACTATTTTTGTCTGTTCTGCTAACTTAATATTCTTTCCTGTCAGAGTTTGTTTGCCAGCGCATACCTTATAACACACTGAGCACTCTGCTTGGTTAGCATTTATGGAATCTCTTTATTCCTGAAAAAAGGAAGAAAAATGTCAAGTTCTTAGTTGTGAGGAACTAACTACACAGCAGATATCATTTTCAGAAGTGTTCCTCATGTGCCTTGTGCAATTAAATATCAGGTAAAAAATATGTGCATCTGATGGGAAATGACAACGCCAGTGATTACATAGAGTCATTATCCTCAATCTCAACTTTATCTGGGAACTACCTGACCAGTTTCACAAAATTCCATTGTCTGGGATCCACACTGAGCAATTCTATTATAATTGCTTTATGATGGGTCCTGGGCACTGTGAGTTTAAAATCTCTCCATGTAACCCTGATCTCAAGCTAATGTGAGAATCTCTATTCTTCATGATGTTCTCACCATGGTTACGATGAGGGAAGGGAATGTCAGAGCAGCTGTCTCACACCTCAAACTTAAGACAATACAAAGGTTCCCTTAAAGTCAGTTTAGTTAATCTGCACACTCCTTCCAGTTGTCGGACATACCGACACGCACTCAGATGCAGAGAAATACCCTGAAATGCTCTCCTTTGTTCTTTCTTGTCTTTATGCTAAGCAGTAAATTGCTGAAAGCAAATACTTAGCGAAGGAGCTAAATTGTAAATTAGTAACAATGCAATATAAAGTTAAGGAGCATGGAAAAGAAGAGACAGTCAGGTGATCTATGCATCTTACAGAAGCCTCGGGAGATGACTCAGCTGGTTAAGGGGCTACTATGCAAGCATGAGTACCTATTGCTCCCTGAACCCACAACATGCGCCTGTAACCCTGGTGACGAAGAGGTGGAGACAAGAAGATGGCTGAGCCCGGCTGTCCAACGACCCTTGCCAGATAATCTCTTGGTTTAATAAAAGCCCTTATCTCAAAAACAATGGAGATGCCTCCTGAGGATCGAAACCCATGGTTTTCCCTGGTCTGTATGTGAACATGTTCGCATGCATTCTCATGCCCATGAAATAATTTAGTCAAGAAATGGGTGCCAGCCAGGCATGGTGGCCCATGCCTTTAAGCACAGCACTCAGGGCGGCGGAGGCAGGCAGATCTTTATGAGTTTGTGGCCAGCCTAGGCTGCAAAGTCACTTCAGGACAGCCAGAGCTGTTAACATAGAGAAACCCTGTCTTGAAAAATTGAAAGAAAGAAAGAAAGAAAGAAAGAAAGAAAGAAAGAAAGGAAAGAGAAAAAGAAATAGGTTCCAAAGAGTTCATGTGCTTGACTACTGCTTAGTATTGGTTTGAACATTCTGCCAGCTTTAAAGCTTACTTAACTCCTGTTTATCCAAACACCTTGAAATTAATCTTATCATAAATCAAAGATTGAAGCCCTAACTCAGAAATTCAGCCCTGCTATTTCTGGGAATAATAAAGTTTGCATATCTGTGACCAACAACCAAAGACACACTGTCAAAGGAGGAAACTTTAATTTGGGCTCATAGTATCGGTTCTCTTCAGTTGCACCCATTGTGGGTGGGCCTGTAGTGAGTTCGAACATAAAAATAGGACGCATGGGAGGGAGCACGTGATACAACACATCAGCTCAGCTGCTGCTGGGCAGGAAGCAGAGAGTCAGAGATGAATGGGCGTGGGCCTGGAAATATCCTACAGAGTTGTATGGGTATGTCTTTTCCAGGTAGTGACCTGTGAATTACCTCCACCAAGCCCATCTACCTTCCAATGTTTCCTCCATCTCCCAATAATAGCATCAAGTTCTAAATCCACTCCTGGGTTAATCCACTGACTAATTTGGAGTTTTCATAATCCAGTCACATCTCAGTGATTGAGTTCACCTGCAGGGAGCAAAGTCATTAACTTGTGAGAAATACTTCATATTTAAACATAGCAGTATACAAACTCTATGGCTATCTTCCACATTAAGAGTTGGTGCTGCACAAAGCACCTAGCAGTAAGAGAAGGTACTTAAGGTTCTTAGACCCAAGTGTAAATAACATAATCTTTCCTAAATTTATCATCTCAATCGTTCATATTGTAATAACCTTTGGGACCTTTTTATGTCTTCTGTTAGAATTTTTGATACATCTAAGAATAAGAAAAGAAATTTAAGTTTCAGTGCTAAAAATGTAGAGAGAGTGACATAAAGTGTGTGAAGGAGACATGGAGAGGAGAGAGAAAGAGAGAGAGAGAGAGAGTTTAAGGAGGACAGAGAGTAAGATAGAGAACACATATGAGGGGAAGATGGAGGAGGATAATAAAAACATTGCTTAATCTATAGCTTACCTTTTATTGACTTTGTGAAATGGAAATATTTTCTGTAATTGTTTTGTCATCTGTAAATCGGAAAGAATTCCTATTTGGCAGAATGGCTGAAAGAATTTGACAATGCATCAGAGGAATGGATCCTAAAATACAGTCACAATCATAAAAATTATTATTGCTAAGAATAAAAATGACCTTCAATGCATCTTCAGAAGCCTATGATGAGGCAAGATGAAAACCTATCTCATAAGCAATGTATGAGCACCCTGATCCTCTATTTCGTAAAGAACCTTATTTATGCAGCCTGAAACTTTCCACTAGTAGTTAAGTGGTGGGAAAAACGGAGGTTGCCACTTTGGTAGCAAATATACTTCCAAGATGTTGCCTCAGCCAGAAATGTAACAAAAAAAAAATTACTTCCTGAAAAAGGAGAGAAAGCTAGCTGGATCTTTTTCTTTCTTTTTTTTCTTCCTGAAATCTATTTTAACCTAATTTTTAAAATGCTTATATTTCACAGTAGGGTTGCTTCAGTTTCAACAGCTCTTTGTATGCAACCGCCAGGCAGGTTAAGAGTTTAGAGCACAGTTATTATGACATGATTTTTTGACAAGAGCAATCAGCTATTGTTAGTGGATGGAAGTTGAAATGATTGGATTGGTCAAATAAAAGCACTTTAGACTGGGAATGCAATTGAGAAAAGGCAACAGTCAAAATACTGCCAAGGTGATTCACGATGCTGGAATGTCATCTGGATCAGGTCAGAAGAAATCTTAGAGGCGTGTCATGGTTTACAGCTTAACTTCAATTTTAGATGCTGATAATCTATGAGTTAATGGAAAGTCTGTGAATGCGGTCGTACTAGTGATGGTAAAATGTTTATCACTTAGAACAGGGAGTATAGAAAAACTGAATAAAAGTCCCGCTTTAAATTCTTTCTTGTCAAAGATAAATAATGGGTTTACTTTTAATGTTTTATGTTTGAGACTCTGAGGCTTTGTGTGTGTGTGTGTGTGTGTGTGTGTGTGTGTGTACCTGGGAACCCCACACTTGTTTTGAAAGTGTGATATGAGTGACTAATTTATTTGGAGATATAAGAAATTTAACAGAATATAATGTAACCACAACATTTAAAGAAATCAGCAATTCCAGCAACTAGTGACTCTATTCAAGGACTAGATAGTTTATCAGCATGATAGTTTTTCAAGGAAAGGTTGTAGAGGAGCCTGCCCACAGGATCTGTGATAGTAGGAGGGCATAGAGAGGAGTAGAGTCGATGGTGATTTGTTTATTTAACTCTGTCATGTTAGAATGACTAATAGGTTGCTGTGACCTTTTAAAGATTAGATCCTGAGATCAGAAGATCTGCCTCTAAGTGTTTTGTGCCAAGTTGTCCTGACTATTTTGGACTGAGCAAGACAAATCATCTACGTAACGAGTAGGTGTATATTAAATGCTTCATAAGCAACAAACCCATGGCTGCACAATCTGGGGGTCTAGTGGGTATTTCCCAAAGGTGTATTGTTTTAGACCATGACTTAAAACTCTAAAGAAGTCAACCCTCCCTTGTAGATCTGTTTCTCCAAATTTGGTCTTTCCTTCTACAATGTATGAGAAAAGTTACAAATAGATACTAATATATAAAGGGTACTCTCACCAAGACCTCAGAGAATTGGGCTGTATAAAATGTTTTAGGTTAGCATGTTGAAAGTCTTAGTGATTTGACCTCTTTGAATAGGAGAAAGAAAGTCATGCCTATTATAAACAGGTAGATTCAAAGCAAAACGGTTCTAGAAAGGGCTAGTTAAGACTTGTGTAGCATTCTACAAGGCACAGTGAGGAAGAAAAATGTTTTTACCAATACCATACATTGCTCTTGGGTTGAAAAATAAACCCCTTTTCTTCCTATAGAACTATGAAAATTGCATTTATAAATATATCTTAACAATAATTTTGTAAGTTTGAAAGACAAACATGATTTTATTAATGATGGGGAATCTTTGCCAACAAATTATCTCTAAGAGGTGGGACCAAGTTGGGGTGTGGCTTTCTAGGACCCATAGAAAAATGGCATGCGGCCCAGGTGCCCTCTCTCTGTGTGGTTCCCTCACAGCACAGCTGAGCTTGGACTTTTTATTCTTGCTTTGTGAGTTTTCCCCTTATAATAAATAAAAATATAATTATTTTATCTTTTAGTTAGTCTGGTTATTGCCAAAATCAAGCTAACTTCAACATATTAAGATTAAAATGAAGAGAATTTTGGGTAGATTTTCTAACCAGGTAACTAAGACTTCAAAGATTATAGTCTAGGGTAGGAGCTGAGAAATGGAAGAAGAGGCAGACAATGAGGATGGAAGGGTTAGTAAATTCTCAGATTCGCGTTCCTCTTAGACTATGAGTCATATGCTTCCAAAGCAGGTAGTGGGATGAAATTAGTTGGTTTTCCTAATAAGGAACAAGAAATTCTATATCCTCCAAAGCTCAAGTTGAAATAGTCTGCTCAGCAGGATGAAAAAAAAATCCAAGAATTCAAAGCAAGTTTAAAATCCAGACTATAAAGTAAGGAATAAAATGAAAGGTAGAAGACCCACCTTTCACGGTAATGTGCTTTTCAAACTGAGGCTCTCAGCTTGGTTTCCAAAGCTCCACAGTGTCTTCCCGGAAAAGGCAGTTGGCTGGGGTAGGACGATGTGGATAGACTAGAGCTCATACATCCTACCAGCTAACTTTCTCTTAAGAAACAAGGGAAAAACCTGGAACACAAGTGATTGGATGAGTTGGGCAGGCTGTATTCTACCCAAACCCCCAAGCAAAAGGGCATTCAGAGGGAGCTCAGCTCACCTTCACACCATGCTCCCTCCATCGTGACACCACATTACAGCCAATCAGGCACCTTACCATTTCTTATTTGATAAAAGGCACATTGGACTCACAGCTGATTTTTGACCAAGTTTCAGCAACCTGTACTATAATTTACTATGGAAGGACTGACTTTTCATTAAAATTGTTACATCAGCTACTGATCATTTTCATCTTGGCATGACCATGAAGCTCTGCTTGGTAAAACATTGCAGGGATGAAACAATACAGTTCTTTATATTCTACCTAACATGAATAAATCTTGATTCTGCTACTAAAGGCTATCACAAACTAGCCCATTGGAAGTGGTAAATGTAAGTCATAAGATAGACTTATGTTTAAGAAAGAGTGGGGAGGTGTACCTCAATGGCATGTCACTGTCTAGATTGTGAAAAGCCCTGTACTCAATCAATATTCAGCAACACAGAAAGAGAAGAAGTAAGGAACAGGAAGAGAGGTGGAGGGAAGGAGGAAGGAAACTAAGAGGGATGGTAAATGGGAGAGGAGATAAAGACATAGGAGCAGGGATTGTGAAGGCAGAGAGGAAGGAAGGAGGGAGGGAGGTGGGAAGGGAAAGAGAAAAGGAGGGAGAGAGGAAAGAGAAGAGGGAGAGAAAGGAGAAAAAGAGGGGAGGGAAGAAGGCCAGAAATGTTAGAGATAAGAGCAGATGGGTGTGAGAGAAATAAAGCTCAAATTCCTCCCTAATATTGTTTCCATCAACAGACGAGACAATAATAGTTGAGCAGGCATTGAAAACTGGACAGAACTTTAACAGAGGAGAAAACACCAAGCAGCACACACAACTGTGGAGCTGGAGTCAGGGGCATGGGGAGTCAAAACACTCGTGGCTTTCAGGGAGACTAGAGACACTTCAAGCAGAATGAGGAAATTCAATCAACAGAGATCCAGGAAGATGAGACGATCAGGAAGACTTTCTGCCATCTGGTCCTACCCAGCCCAGGTTCCTGAACTAGGATATCCACATCATAGGATCACATGAATGGAAGATTGATGAAAAACTTGGCAAGTGAAAGGTTTCTCAATGTGCATAATTAAAAATCAATTACATAATGAATTAAAGGTGTTTCTGGAATAGCTCACCCATGTTACATTGTGGGTTTCACTGTCACCTTGATTCTGATGTACAGCGCATGAACTTCCCACTGGGCCACAGGCCACTACACACAGCATCACACAACTGAAACATATCAGCTTAGGTTCCCAACCTGCACTTTTTATAAATTGCTATATTCGTGTTCTGTGTACAAAGTTTTCTGCTTTATAGAAACATAATGGTTTAATTATGGAAGCACAGAATATTTTCCTCAGCATGTATCAAATGAGTATTTCCTTGAGTCAAATTGTGCTTAAATAGTTTAGTTGCAGTTTGGGTTGTTGACTTGATCTTTCATAAAAATTGTTAAGTGAAATAAAGTTTATGGTTAGGACAAAATTTCTAATAATTTTTGAAATGGCCTTATACATATTTACTCAGTTTGTACTACATATTTATACTAAGTTGCATTCTCAGAAAAAAAAAAACCATAAATGATCAACTCTGAAAAACACCAAAGATGCTCAGCATTCCACAGTGTCAAATACTCAATGCAAATATTGTTTAAGATAAAGGGGTAACTAGCTGCAGTATGTATTACAAATTTCTAAAATATATATTATTATTCTATTTAGAAACAGAGGTCATTAGACAGAATATTTTAAGAAGCATTTTGTTATAATGAATTTGGAAGAAAAGTTTACTGACAAATTTTGAAGGTCCCTTAATGTCACAGTGATGAAATGTAATTCATTGGTGAATAATTATAAAAATTTTTAAACTCACAACTGAAATTTTTAGATCCAATATATATTTTACATTTATTTAGTGTGTGTGTGTCTCTGTGTGTGTGTGTGTATGTGTGTGTGTATGTGTGTGTGAAGTGAATACCTGTACTCAGAAAAAAATCTTATGGGATATGGTTCTCTCCTCCACTATGTAGGACAATGGGATGGAATCCACATTTTCAACCTTGAAAACAAGCACCCTTGCCTGCTGTCCCCCAATTTATATTTATATTTTAATTGACTTATTTTAATGTCCCTATTGTCTTTCGTAAGTATGATACTAAGATTCCCTTAATCTTTGTTCTAGCACTGTAGTATTAGAGTCAAATAGTTTAGTGAGTTTTTTTTATTTTTATTTTTCCCAATTGACGGGTTCTCTAAATTTCTGCGGGATTGTATCTGGCCCGTGCTTGAAAGTAGCACATCATTGTGTGGCTGGGGCAGTTTGTGGGGCCACTGGCAGTGGAACCACGATTTATCCTTAGTGCATGAACTGGCTTTTGGAGCCCGTTTCCTATGGAGGGATACCTTGCTCAACCTAGATACAGGGGAAGGAAGGGTCTTGGTCCTGCCTCAGCTTGATGTGCCACAGTGGATGGGGAGTAGTATAGACTGAAGGTGGGGTGAGAGGAGGAGAAGAGGAAGGGGAAACTGGGATCAGTGTGTAAAATGAAGAAAGACTGTTTTTAAATTTAAAAAAAGAAGAAGAAAGTAGCTCCTCGCCTCCAAAGATTTCTTCCAACTGAGCATGAGAAGCTGGATCTGTCCTAGCTGAGGGGCTAGTCTTGTTGTGCCGGATGCATTAAGAGCTACACTAGAAAGGGAGCATTTGCACAGTTAAGAGGCCCTGAGAATGTGTGGGCCAGACTTCCCTGCAAAGACCTGATTATAGTGATATTGTAGTGGTATTAAAGATTGACTGAATGGTTGTATACATGGTTTGCAATTTAGATTTAGACACTTTTTTAATATCTGCCCTTGCTTTAGAAAAAAAAAATCTTTTAAAACGGTATTCATTCTTTCAAAGGGAAAAAAATCTGAACACCACCCAGTTTTCCTTTATTAACTGGATAAAGTAAAAAAAAAATCCATACTTTCTTAAATAAGCCAAGCAAAATTCATAGCCGCCTCTACAGGAGTGAAACAGGCTGTCTTCAGTCACCTGGATCATTATCTATATTTTCTTAGGATTCAGGGATATGATAAGAAACACTGGTTTGAATTTAAATGATTCTTGTTTCCTCTTTAAAAAATTATAACATTTTGCAGGGCTGGAGAGATGGATCAGTGGTTAAGAGCACCAGCTGCTTTGGCAGAGGGTCTGATTCAGAGCTCAGCACCCTCTGCCAGTGCTTCAAAACCACCTATCACTTCAGATCCAGGGGATCTTATGCCCTCTTCCGGACTCTGGGGTTACGGGCGCTCATGTACATACACTCATACACAGGGACACATATTATTCTAATAATACAAATAAAATAAACCTTCAAATGTTTACGCTATTTTAACATGTTGTTTTAATTGTATTATAATCCGGAACTTCCAGTAGTAGTAAATGGCTTTTATGGCTAAGTTGATAATTACTTTGAAGGCAATTTTATTTTATAATTAAAATCAAATATAAATATAAGTATGACATCCTATATAGAATCAGTTTCTGAAATGTTTACTATGTAAATATAAACTTGGAACTAAGGAGATGATGGCTCTGTGGGTGAGAACACTTACTGTGCAGCATGAAGGCCTGAGTTCAAATGCTCAGCCTAAAAACCAGGCATGGCCAATTGTACCTCTCACCCTGTTCCTCACGTGGAGACACGGGGGTTGCTGTAACGTGCAGACTGCCAGTTTATCTTCAGGTCCAGTGAAAGACCATGTCTCGGGGAAATAAGGCAGAACGGTATAGAGAAGAATCCGCGTCTGCTCACTGGGCAGAGGAGTACATCACCACACTCACATGTACAAACCTATCAGCATAGATATCAGACACACAAGTCTGTGAGATCCATCCTTACAAATGCAATCCAAAGGTAGTGATTTCAGTAACGGTCCCAGAGACCTTTAATCCAGCAAATCGCAGATGATGACGCAGAATGGGGTATCAACCTCATGGACCTAGTCTCTTCCAGCATTCGAGATAACTGTCCACCAACGGATGTTTTCAACTCCATTAAAAAATTCCAAACTCCTGCTCCTTTTACTTTTCCAATGCCACATCTATTGTGGAGCTTTCTTACTAATGCTATTGTTCTACAATGAGGCCCAGAGACTCCTGATCTCAGCAAATACCTTGGTGAATGCACTTTTGCTTTGGGGCAGCTACAGCTTAATATTCATAAGCTTTGGGATTGCAGAAGCAGTAAGTGCAAAGAATCATCACAGTTCCCAAGCTTTAGGTACTGGGGCTAAATAGCTGATGTGAACAACTTATCAAGGGATTGGCAACATTATTAAAGTATCATGTAAAAGCCAAGATAGCTCCAAGTTTCAAAAAATTAAGGAAAGGAAAACTAGTACTAACTGACATTTCAATAAAATATGCCTGGGAAGAAAATGCTTTGTTTCAGGAGAGCTCGGTGGGATAGCTTTCGGCAAAACAATGAAACAGAGACAAATCCATAGAGTGAAAAGATACTCTAGTGATCATGGGTGATGTCAGAGATCAGTTAGGGACATCGTGAAAAAAAAAACATAATTAAACAAGTTCAGGAGACGTTTCAGTGAGAATCATGTCAATGAGGTACTTGAATGTGTTAGCGTCTCTCCTCACAGACTCTGATTGTTAACTGTAACACTCACCCAAATCATGCAAAGCACAGGCAAGTGATCAAAATGTGGTTTTCTACTTCATAAAATATTATAGACTACCCAGGACAGAATAAAGCACAAGTACATATGGATGCAGGTTTGTTTGTTTTTGGAGGGGTTGTTTGTTTTTTGAAAAGGCAGAAATTATCTCTTTAAAGTCATAACAATGAAAAATAAAAATCAAAACGTATCAATCAGGGTTTGATGGCTCATGTCACTTAGTCTCTGCCTTGGGACTAGTTGTGGATCTCTGGAATGGTCTCCATCTGCTACCAAAAGTAGCTTTCTTGACTAGGGTTGGGAGCTGCACTGATGCCACCCAAATACATTTGTATTTTTCTCTCTGCTCATTTGCCATCTGATCTCCTTATTCAAAAAATACAGTCATTTGCCATTTGTAAATTTACATACAGAAAACATAGAAAACAAACTTGCTTTGCCAGGAAATTGAAATGGGTTTATCTGTGTATAAAGAGAAAGGATAACTGAAATATCAAGATTGGGCTGGAGAGACTGATCAGTGGGTAAAGTGCCTGTCCAAGCACGAGGACTTGAGTTTGGTCTCCACACCCACATAAGAGCCAGGTAAGACGACACATGTCTATTACCTTGCTACTGGGGAGACAAAGATAAACAGGCTCCCACAACTTGCTACCTTGTTGCTTTAACCAAAACAACAAACTTCATATTAGCTACACTGTATGGAAAAATTTAAAAGTCTAAAAGAGTTACTTGTGCAAAGCAAGCAAAATAATCAACTTCATGGAAACTAGAAAAATATACACAGAAAAAATGACATAAAATAACAAGCAAATAAAAAAGTCTACTCTGGAAAGAATAATATGATATTACAAGAAAATTCCCCATGAAAACATTGCTTTCTCTTCTATAGAAGTTGATCCAACCACTAATTTTAATGAAATAAAAGTATTAAGAAAAAATACAATAAGCAAGAAGATTTAATGAATGTTAAGTAACAGAACCAAGGAACCAAGTTATGTACTGATTATCTGATTATTACATAATAATCTACATTTTAATAAGCAATAGCTCTAAAACACTGTAGAGTGTTAGACACGTACAAATAGGGGAAATGTGAGTGACTGATCAAGAAAAGACACTGAGAGTATACGGACTAAGAACAATAATAGGCAGGAACAACCAGTTTTTAAACAATTTAAAAATCAAACAAAAGAAAAAGAATATAGCTAAATTAGGGTAGACAGCAGAGAAAGGATTTTAAAATGTAGAATTGAATTTCAGGTGCAAAAAGATCCAAAAAAGGCTTTATCAACTTGTACCGAAAGTCTTATGAGGGTGAGCTCAATTGATCAGTGAGTCAATGTACTTGCCTTCAAGCCTGACACCCTGAATTCCATCCCAGGACTCACACGATGAAAAGCAGAGATCCATTGCCACAACCTACACTGACCTCCATATGTGTGCCATACACACACACGGGAGCACAAACCTTCATAGGTACACAGCTTTACTCTGATTAAAACTAATACTTCTTCACTTCCAAATTTAAAATTTAATCAGCATTACGTTTTTTAAGCACATTGACATTTTATTTATTTATTTTGTGGATGTGTGAATAAACAATGAAACAAGAAATAATTTGCTGGTCTCAAACTTCTGCTGAATTTATCCAGGAATAGAAGATATTACAAGGCAAGGGACTGTATGTCACCCACATCCAATACGTCAGAGTAACTAAAGATGACTGCCTACAACCAAGTCATTAACCAAGTATTAATGAAATAGGTAGACATTTTTATTAATGAAAAATAACAGCAGGCAAACAAACAGGAAATGGACACCAGAGGTAAAACATTGAGGTAAAGCTGAACATCACGTGTCAACACTGAAGATTGTGGTACACTGGTGACAATACCATAAGGCAGAGAAGGCAAGAGTGTACCCTCATGCTTTTACCACTTTTGTCTCTGAGTTTTTATGGCATGCTCCTTCATGGAAGAAACCCAGCAGGCACAACTCAAAACAAACGGCTAAATCAAGTGAGTAGAACAAACCAATAACAAGCCCAAGCCAACAGCTTGATGAAGCTGTGCCCAGAGCCCAGCATCCATGATGAAAGACCTGATAGCATAGTTGATTGCACTGTAACAGTGAGGGAAAAATGTACAGATAAGAGAAAACTTGAAACCCCCGGCTGATGGTGGGCCTTTAAGCCTGGCACTCAGGAGGGAAAGACAGCCAATCTCTGTGAATTACAGGCCAGCCTGATCTACAGGTGAGAAAAAGAGAAATGCTGGATGGGCCACAAACACCAGTTAGTGTTTAGTTAGGGCAGAGAAAACCAGGAAAAGACACAGTATGTGATAATATGATCAAAAAGGAATGCAAAGTGGAAACTCTTTCAAGAACAAGGGGAGATAGCTTTGTTTAAATAGACTTGCTCTCATATCTCTGGAGACAGACAAACAAACAAACAACAACAACAAATTGAAACATATTTATTATGCCCAGATCACAGAGTTCCCCCAAAACCAACTAAGAGACCAAGTCCTGTATGTAAAAGCAAAGAGCCTTTATTCTTACACAAATCTGCAAACTCAGATTCTGTCTGTCCAACATATTGAAGTGATCAGAGTCTCTCAAATTCATTTCGGTTGGATTTTTATAGTAGCAAAGGTCATGGTGAGGGATTTCTAAAACCCAGGACCCCTGATTGGCTGACATTTGTCTAGGGTTGTCCTGGTGAAAAACATTGATGTGTGCTGTCAGGTGATCCTCTGGTTGGAATGCAAGGAAGTCTTTGGATGGTCTGTTCCTGGGTAGTCTCAGTTTGTGGTCTTTCTCAGACACAGGTATTGCGCTAGGGTAAACTACTGAGACTTGGGTCTCTGTTGAGCTGGTCATGGCTGTGCCCAGTATATTGTTTTAAGCAAAGAATTTTGTGATTAGTTAAAAAACACCATGAGACTAATTTCAAGTGCCAGCGTAAGATGGGGAAGTTAGCACACCAGGGAGGGAAATAGATTTCTGAATATGTAATAAAGATATGTAATCACTTCGGGGCTGGAGAGATTACTCAGTGATTAAGAACATGTACTGTTCTACAGGGATCTGAGTTCAGTTCTAGACACCCATGCCAGACAGCTCACAATCACTTATAACTTCAGCTCCAAGAAATTCAATTCTTGTGATCCCTGAAGGCAGCAATACTCACATGCACTTACTCCAAAAACTTATATACATATGCATAATTTAACATTTAAAAGCATATAATGTTATTAACTTGAAGTATAATGATTGTGGTGTCTCTTTAAGAGACAAGCCACACCCACTCCTTCCCCCATCTGCTGAGGCAGGCTGATATTCAGCTTCCACCCTTATTCTCTCTTTTTTTTCATCTGCCTCTCTCCCCACTGCTCCCCTTCCCCTGCCTTCTGTCTCTTCTCTTCTCTTCTCTTCTCTTCTCTTCTCTTCTCTTCTCTTCTCNCCTGGGACTGACTGCTCCCAGGGCCCACTGCCTGCCGCCACGTGGCCCACTACCACCACTTGGGGACCTACAGGATTTCTGCTGCCTACCGCTGCCGGGGATCCTGCAGCATTTTTAACTTTTCCATTACAGAAAGATCAGATATTTCACTTGTGATATAACTAGCCATTTCCAGAGTTAGACAGAGAGATAAAAGATAGTTCCATGGTTAAACCAACATTATGATTATGATTTATATAGTTAAGTATCAAAAGAAAGAATAAGAGTTTTTCTATGTCTGAGTTTATAATAATGTAGAGAAAATTTAGGTAAGAGAAAATTAATACAAAATTTGTTGTGGGCATGATACATAGTAAGTCAGTTACTGTCTTCCAGCTAAAGCATAAAAATCGCGACTATAATAGTAAAAGTAAAATGCTGTGGATCCCCAAGTGGCTGCAATGGGCAGCGGGTCCAGACCACACTGCAGGTTCCCGAAGTGGTGGCAAGCAGCGGGCTGTGGGTCCCGAGAGCAGCTAGTCCCAGGAAGGAATGATGCAGTTCCCCGGAGTGGCTGCAGCAGTCCCCAAGTCCCAGGCAGGGAGTCGCGTAGTAGGTGAGAGACCTCGATGGGACAGCTAGTTCCACTAGGAAAGACAGACAGATGGGCATGCTATAAGACCACACCACAGTCCTCCAAAGGTGGCTGGTCACAGGCAGGGGGCTGTTGGAGGGCAGGGGGTGAGAGACAGAGACATGGAGAGAGAGAGAAAGAAGGAGAAAGAAACAGAATGGGGAAGGGGAGAGAAGTGGGGGAAAGTAAGAGACAGAAGCTGCCTTTTCGAGAGGGAGACAGAAAAGGAAGGGACTCAGGCTGGGAGCTGAAGATCAGCAGACAGAGGAGGAGTGGGCGTGGCTTGTCTCTTAAAGGGACAGGACAAACCATTACAGCATCAGAAGGGCTGGTATCAAGGGTTGTGTTTGAGGGAAGTGCTGTGGAACTTTAAAATCGAAGCTGTGTCAACAGAAGTACAAAGAAAAAAAAGACTCATTCTTAATGTAAAACATTAAGAAATGTTATAGGAAATGTGGATAGGAAGGGGATGGAGAATACTTTCCTAAACTGGATGGTTAAACAGAGAGAAAAACAATAGCTGTTTGCACCAAGGTATAAAGGAAAAAGGGAAATTATATAATTATATTAAAATCTCAAAACTTAATGTTTGAAAAAGAATAACTTTAAAATATGTTGACATGTTTACTATGTATTATACTATTTAAGGTATGCAACATAATATTTTGATACGCATACACACATAAGCACACACACAAATGTAAAGTGAAATAAAGTATAGACCTAGCAGGTAATATGCTATCTCTATGATTCAGCTCCATTTTGCTCTATAGTGAACACAAAACTTTCATATGACCTTCTCACCCAAAATGTTTTTTGGTGCTTTCTGAGATTTAACATCTAACACAGCAATTTCTTTTATCTCTCCAGTGTCTTTACTTTCCTCTTCATTTATCCATCCTACAGTGTGAGGTTATTCAATTATGCCCAAAAGATTGGCTCATAATGGGACAGATATTTGAATTTAAAGATTTATAATATTGCATATTTTAAAACTGTCTCTCTCCTTCTCTGTGTCTCCCCATATTATATATGCAATTTTTTTACATAACTTTCTACACATAAGTTGATATGACAGTTATTTGAATTTAATATCATATGTTAACTTATAGCTCCTAGTCAGTAATTTTACAACTTGCAAATAGGATGCAATCATAATTAAATATGTTGAACTATCTTATGGAAGAAAGCAGATTACCATATCATTAATGGCATCCCACAGATGTTTACTTTTTCCAACTGTCTGTCTATGATGCATCAGATTTCATGACATGATATGTTAACCTTTCCCCCAACATGTTTTAAGCTTCTCCAAGGTAAAGAAAAATATATAACAATTTCTTTCCAAAAGACTAAAGAGCCAACATTATGTTGCTATGGTAACCAAAGTTGTAAAACATTTATAGAAAAGGAGTTCTTCAAAAGTTTCCATACTAAAGCATGAACAATGCCATTTGTTTGAAGTACACTCGTTGTTACATGACTATAATTGTCCCCAGATTTCTCCAAATGATGTCTAAAATGGCTTACTCAAAGTCTTTCTGAAAATCAGAGAGCCAAGTATTTATTGCTTTATTAAGAAAATTATTCTTTCTTAAAAACTAAAATTCCGTTTTGAAATTAGCCTCTAATTAATCAGTTTCCATAGCGTTTTTTCATAGACCCTCAGTTTGGTTAATCTTCCCACTTCCAAAGTTACCCTGTATGGGAGGACATTGTCACTTTTAGAAGACATGGGTTATTAAATAAAAATTGCAGCTCACTAAAAAATAATTCCTCCCTAGGTGATGTGGGACATGATGTGTGCTGTGAATATGTTATATTGCCATTGATTAATAAAGAAGCTGCTTTCTGCCATATTGCCATTGATTAATAAAGAAGCTGCTTTCTGCCAGTGGCTTAACAGAGTAAAGCCAGGCTGAAAGAGATACATAGAGAGTGTAGGCAGAGTCAGTGAGAAGCCATGTAGCCGCC
>LOEQ01007306.1:31112-51217 GCA_001685075.1 Bramus lutescens | reverse complement strand
GTTAGCCAAAAAGAGGCTAGATATAATGGGCTAGGCAGTGCTTAAATGAATACAGTTTCCGGGTAATTATTTTGGGATATAAGCTAGCCGTGCGGCAGCTGGGCGGTATGAAAAGCAGGCCAGCCCACCGCTCCGTTCACTATACAGGAGCATGGGAGATCTTTCCATTTTCTGGTGTTTTCTTCAATTTCTTTCTTCAAAGATTTAAAGTTCTTGTCAAACAGGTCTTCTACTTGTTTAGTTAGGGTTACTCCAAGATATTTTGTGTTGTTTGTGGCTATTGTGAAGAGTGATGTTTCTCTGATTTCTTTCTCAGCCCATTTATCAACTATGTACAGGAGGGCTACTGATTTTTTTGAGTTAATCTTGTATCCTGTGACATTACTGAAAGTGTTTCTGAGTTGTAGAAGTTCCTTGGTAGAATTTTTGGCGTCACTTATGTAAACTATCATATCTTCAGCAAATAGTGAGAATTTGACTTCTTTTCTGATTTATATCACCTTGATCTCCTTTTGGTGTCTTATTGCTCTAAGACATCAAGAACTATATTGAATACCTATGGAGAGAGTGGACAACTTTGTCTTGTTCCTGATTTCAGTGGGATTGCTTTGGGTTTCTCTCCATTTAGTTTGATATTGGTTGTTTGCTTGCAGTATATTGCCTCTATTATCCTTAGGATGTTTCTTTTATCCCTTCTTTCTCTAAGACCTTTATCATGAAGGGATGTTATATTTTGTCAAATACAACAATTTTTCAGTATCTGATGAGATGATCAGAATGTGTTGACATAGGAGAACTCTTCCTAACTATAACCCCAGTAGCATAAGACACTGAGAGGAATGATTAATAAATGAGACCTCCTGAAACTGAGAAGCTTTTGGAAAGTAAAAAATACGGTCAACGAGACAAATTGTCAGCCTACAGAATGGGTAAAGATCTTTACCAACCCCACATCGGTCAGAGGGCTAAGCTTGAAAATATACAAAGAACTCAAGAAATTGGTCATCAAAAGAACAAACAAGCCAACAAAAAGTGGGTACAGACCTAAACAGAGAACTCTTAACAGAGGAATATAAAATGGCTGAAAGATACTTAAGGGAATGCTCAACATCCTTAGTCATCAGAGAAATACAAATCAAAACAACTCTGAGATTTCTTCTTACACCTGTAAGAATGACCAAGATAAAAATACTGATGACAACTTATGCTGGAGTGGATGTAGTGTAAAGGGAACACTCCTCCATTGCTGGTTGGAGTGCAAACTGGTACAGCCACTTTGGATTTCAGTTTGGTGGTGTCTCAGTAAATCAAGAAACAACCTTCCTCAAGACCCAGCAATACCACTTTGGGGTATATACCCAAAGAATGTTCAATCATACCACAAGGACATGTGCTCAACTATGCTTATAGCAGCATTGTTTGTTATAGCCAGAACCTGGAAACAACCTAAATGGTCTTTGACCAAAGAATGGTTAAGGAAAATGTAATACATTTACACAATGGAGCACTACATAGTAGAAAAAAATAATGACATCCTGAAATTTTCAGGCAAATGGATGGATATAGAAAACATCATACTGAGTTAGGTAACCAGAAAGACAAATATCATATGTCCTCACTCATAAATGGCTTTTAGGTGTAAATCAAGGAAAAACCAGCCTACAATTCACAATCCCAGAAAACCTAGACAACAAAGTATATCCTAAGAGAGGCATTCATGGATCTAATCCACATGGGAGGTAGAAAAAGACAAGATTGCTTGAGTAAATTGGGAGCATGGGGACCATTGGAGATGTTAGAAGGGAAGGGGAGAGGACAAAAAGGGGAGCAGAGAAAAATATATAAATCAATAAAAACAATTTAAAAAACACCTACTATCAGGCAATCTTAACAGAAATTGAAGAGAGGCATGCAATAAACATTTAATTCATGCCAACTTCCCACTCTCACCCTATCGCTGAAGAATGTTCTGCTTTACCCTGAGGTAGATGCTAATGTTGGTGTGTGTTAACAGCAGTGATTTTAAATGGTATTTTCAGTAAAAGCAAAACACCATCTATTTCTGACTTTGCTGGAAGTGAATTAGGTTATTAAAGCAAAACAGGAACATGTTTGTTGCAGTGGAGACTTCTCAGCCTATCTTTCTTTCCAGATTCTCTGTAGATTCTTCCTACTGTTGTTTAAGTGGCTTAGTTGCAACATGTGATTCTTACTGACCTAGTATTTGATGGCAGGAAGGAGATGTCTGAGCAGGAATGTTAAAATAGTTTCTCTATGGGGATAGAGTGAATTGGCACTTCTGTTAGTATATTTATTTAAACCACATAGTGAGTGTTCCATTTTCTCTACTAATGGCAGCTGGCCATATCTATTTCCCTAAGATTGCATGCTATATATCGATGGATCACTCTTTAGATTCAAGCCTGTTTAAGGACCAGGCACATATAAGGCTAGCTAAGGTAGAAAGAAGTAGGTGATCCTCACATGACGTACAATTGTTTAAAGAGTTAGGAAACCACAAAGCATGGTTTATGAGAAGACTAACACAAGTTCAATGGTAGTTGCTAATTAGTCCAGTACAATACAGTTCTCGAATACTCTTCTGTGCCTCGGACAATTACATTTTATTTCAAGTAGCACTTCTAGACAGGTTGTAGCAGTCAGACTCAAGCTAGCTGGGAATTATCACTCCTTTATCGTAGCACCATTATCAAATGCTAGAAACTACCCTAGACCTCATGTCACTTTACCACTAAATATTTTAGAATGTATCTATCAAAGCAGAACCATTTTCTCACTAACTATAATACCCTTGTCCTATATAGCAAAACACAATCAATAATACTTAGTTAACACTAACTGCTGATCAACTTTCAGATTTCTCTGATTATTCTCAACATGATTATAAAGAAGTGATCTATTCCAATCTGATGAAAAATGCTCCATATACCAGTTAGTAGTTACAGGTTTAATTTCTTCTTATATTGCTCTCATTTCATGCTATTGCCTGTGGTAGAACTGGAGTTCTTGTCCCAGACAGTTTCCTGTGTCTGACTTTGTTCCCTTGGAGTGTCATTTAGTTTCTTACTCTTTCCTCATATTTCCTATACATTGTAATTTAGTACAACAAACTTAAGTTCCAACTGATTTTGGCAAGAGACTTTCATAGAAAAGTTTGTGTACTTCCTGGTCCTCTATATCAGGAACATGTGATATGTGCTGGCCAATTAGTGCATTTTTGTAGGTGTCATGTCCCAATCAGCTGGTCTTCTATTGATAGGCATTTCTTGGTTTCCCTTTATTGTTATCAAAGAATGCCACAAAGTGTAAATATTTATATACTACTTTTCTGTTGCTGTGATAAACTCTTATGACAAAAGACAGCTTAAGGAACACAGTGCTTATGGGGAATTTCTGTCAGCCAATGATCTTTAAGAGGTTGAACCGGGTTAGGACATGACCTTTTGGGTACCTAGAGAAAATCTCTGGCCCACCCAGGGTTTGCTCTCTCTGTGGTTTCCCTGCTACTGGATTTCTATTTCCTGTTTCATAAGTTTGCCCCTTATAATAAAGAAAATATAATTGGAATATCTTCTAGTTAGCCTGGGATTCTTTGGCCTGCATCTTTCCACAATTGGTGCCCAGATCATGGGACCTGGAGACTGGTATGTCCCCTTTTCAGGACCCCTGCAGCTCCAGACAGCTGCTGCTGGGCCCCGAGTGGTGCATTTGAGTATTTGGGAACTGACCCTTCTGGCCTGGGGCTTCAGCAGCTGCCAGGCCCTGTGTAGCTTCCTGTGTTGCAGCTCTGCAGCATTCTCTGGCCTTGGTTGCATCTTGAAGCTGCTCTAAATTTGGCTTCACTGGCACTTCTCTGCTGCTAGTCAGGGATCTCTGTGGAGTACACAGTCTGTGACTTGCACTGATGGGAGACTCTGGCATTTCTCTTCATCCTGGTCACCAACTCTTGAAATTACTTTGATCACATTAATAACTGATCTTAATTTAAGCATATTTTTTCAGTATCTAATGTGTTAAAGTCAATTTGAAATGTTCAAGCCACTCTGCTACAACTGTAATGGTTATTGCACCTACTCCAACTAGTTACAGGTGAGATTTATAAGGTCAAATTTATAATTTATAAGGTCAAGATGACAGATAATTTAATGATGCAAGAGTTCAACAGCTTTGTTACTTATACAATGGATGGTATTATGCAAGGCTTATGTGATTTGCCTCCTACATCTCTATATTTAATTCTAGAGATTAGCTTTGTTTTTCATATTTTCTCCTTAAAAATGGTTTAATAATAGAGCCAAGAATGAGGCACTTTTAGAAATAGGACAGTCTTTACAGACTGATAATGATCAGCAAAAAAGGGAAACTCTACACTCTGGAGAAGGATATGATCAATTTGATGGACAAAACCCAGTCAGTGATGGAGGGTGCTGAGACATTGTCTGGAAAAATTCATGCTGTTAAATGTATTAATTGGAATCTGTTGAACAGTTATGATAGATTGACTTTACAAAAGGCAGTGATAAATGATTTGAAAATATTGAGGAATTTATATAAAAATTGATGAGCAGGGATAAAAGGTACAAAGATAGAATTTAACCTCACCAATATATACCAAACTCTGGGATGACTTACTCAGAGTTCTAACTGCCTATCCAGTGATCTCCTCAGAAAAACCATCTGGCACCAAGTACCCTAAAGTAGTCAAAGAATATACATGGGATTCTATACATATGAGTGATCTAAAAGAAATTTAAAAAGCAACAGTTACTTATGACCTGCATTCACTCTTTGTTAGGGAAAATGGCCAAAACATGGGCTTCAAGCAATAAGGACAAGATTGGCTTCAATTAATCTCAGCAGTTCTAGAAGATGGACTGCAGCTTCTCTGGAAGTGTTATTGGAGAGAAGAAGCAAAAATTTTAGAACAACAGAAAATCAAAAGGACTAGAGATTTCCCAAGATCAAATTCTTGGTGAGGGACATTACTCTGATCCTCAGGACTAGGCTCTTTATGATGAACACACTTTTCCCCTACATAGCACAGCAGCTTTAAATGTTTGAGAGAGGATTCAGAAACCAGGAAAGAGAATTTAATTATATATTAGGATTAAACAGGGCCAGAGAGAACCTTTTAGTGACTTTTTACAAAGATTAACTAAGGCTGTACAAATTGGAGTAATAGACCCAGAAGTTAGATGTGTACTTATTGAATTATTGGCTTTGAAAAATGCCAACTTAAATGCAAAAAGATCCTTGGGCTTTTAAAGGTCAGATCAGCACCAATAGATGAATGGAGCTTTCATACAATGAATGTATGCAATTTGACTGTAGTACTGAAGTTTGGGTAGGAGAAGCAATTTTCAGTGCTTTGAGAAGACACCAAAATGAAAAATATTTTAATTGTGGTAGAATAGGACATCTGAGAAGCGATTGTAGACAAGAAATTTCTAGGAATAATATCTCCTCTGGGAATGGCAAGAATAGGAGGATTCAGCCTTTGGGTGTATGTAGAAGATGTGACAAAGGCCGTCATTGGACCAATGATTGTAGATCTACAAAAGACAGACAAGGCAACCCAATGCCATTGGGAAACTTCTTAGGGGGGCCTCTCACAGACCCCTATGTTGAATTTAGTTTAATCATTCCCAGTTACTGTGGAGAACATGTCACCAGGAAAATTAAAAAATCCAGTTCCGACTATGAAAAACCATACTGGCTTGGATGATGGAATAGACATGGAGAATGAATATAAAACTCCAGTAGGAAATAAAAAAACATATATCCTGGCAGACTTCTATAAACAATCAAAGACCAAAGCTAAGAGTGTGTATAAATGGCATTGCAACTGAGGATTTGATAGACACAGGTACGGATGTAAGTATCATTACTCCAGAATCTTGGCATCTGAATTGACCTCTTCAAAAGGCAGATATTCAGTTCCTTAGGAATTAGAACTCTATCTCCAATGAAACAAAGTATGAGATGGGTTGAATGCATAGGGCCAGAAGGACAGAGAGGAAGGCTGAGGCCATATGCAGCTAATATTGCAGTGAATTTATGGGGTTGAGACCTATTGCAGCAATGGAATACCCAGATTAACATTCCTG
This sequence comes from Bramus lutescens, assembly GCA_001685075.1. Classification (NCBI taxonomy): domain Eukaryota; kingdom Metazoa; phylum Chordata; class Mammalia; order Rodentia; family Cricetidae; genus Bramus; species Bramus lutescens. Next base: position 45,089 of record LOEQ01007306.1, on the reverse strand, counting down.
CAGTTTCAAAAACTGATGGTTTTTGGGGGAAGATATTATAAGGTAATATCGATAAAGGTCACCAGCCATTCAGGCTGTACAAGAACACAAAGCAACTGACAAACCCTCAGAGGTACTAATGGCCCTGCCTTTAAAATGGTTAACTGAGAAAGCAACATGGGTTAAAGAGTGGCCTTTAACAGAAAACAAGCTACAGGCTTTAGAACAGCTAGTACAGGAGCAACTAGATGCTCACCATATTAAAGAATCTACCAGCCCTTGGAATTCCCCTGTATTTGTTGTTAAAAAGAAATAAGAAAAAATGGAGAATGGTGATAGATCTAAGAGCTGTCAACAAGGTTATTCAATCTCTACAATCTGGAATTCCTCTGCCTTCTCTGTTACTAAAAAATGGCCTCTCATAGTTATTGATTTGAAAGATTGTTTCTTTACTATACCTTTACAAAAAAGGACAGAGAAAAAATTGCCTTCACAGTGCCTACTTACAATAACTCTCAGCCTACTAGGAGAGACCTATGGACTATTATTATACACTATTCTCATGGTACAAAGGGATTTTAAAGGACCTCTTAATATAGTGAGTGATTCACAACATGTAGAAAGAGTTGTTGCATATTGAAACCACTGAATTTAAACCAGAAGATACAGAATTGGCATTCTTCTTCATTCAGGTTCAAGACATAATTGGGAATAGGCTTTGTGCCATATACATAACACATATCTGATCCCATACAATTCTACCAAGTCCTCTAGCACAAGGTAATGCAGAAATTGATCAATTATTGATTGGAAGTGTGCTGAAAGCTTTAGAATTTCATAAAAAATCTTGTCAATAGCAAAAGTTTAAAGAAAGAGTTTTCTATTACATGAAAACAAGCTAAGGAGATTATAAAGAGATGTCCTACTTGCTCTTTCTATAACCAAATCCTGCTACTTGCAGGGAGTAACCCAAAGGGTACTCAAAGGGTTGAGATCTGGCAGATGGACATTTTCTACTTTACAGAATTTGGAAAATTAAAATATGTGCACCACACCATAGACAATTATTCATGTTTTCAATGTGCAACTGCCTTGAGCTCAGAAAAGGCTGATTCAGTAGTCATACATTTATTAGAAGTTATGGCCAGCATGGGTATACCTGCACAAATAAAGACAATGGCCCAGCATATGTCTCTAAGAATATGGAACAGTTTTTGCTCATAATATAAAGCATATTAAAGGTATACCAAACAACTCTACAGGTCAGGCAGTTATAGAAATATCAAATTGAACTATAAAGGATATGCTAAACAAACAGAAAGGAATGGACAATACCCCCAGGAATAGATTACATAGTGCTTTATTAACCTTGAAGTTTCTTAACACTAATGAGATAGGAACAATGACAACAGAGAAACACTGGATAATAGAAAAAATTCTGAATTAAATCAGCCATTTTTTTTTTCAATAATGTGTTGACCTCACAATGGAAACCAGGAGATGTGCTATGTTGGGAAACAAATTTTGCTCTTGTTTCCATAGGAGAAGAAAAACTATGAATGACATCAAGATTAATAAAGACTCACTTTGAAAAATAGATGCCTTTTGAGAAAGAGAAAAGACAGCTCATCCACAAAGGTGACAACCATACAGGTGGTAAGGAAACCATATAGGGTTGGGGCAGAGTTCTGTTCTTGTCTTTACAGGAAAATACTCATCTTCAAAAAGTTAAGAGATCCTGGAAATTTGAGTGCTGAAAGAGGGAAAAATAACTACCCAGAAAGTATCAAGAAATCAAGAAAAAGTAAACATGACTTATGAGGACAGATAATCTATATCTATATCTATATCTATATCTATATATATGGCTTTGGAGTTGAAAAATGGCTATCCTTTTCTAAATATAAGCATGTTATTTAGTGAAAAATTCAGATGGCTTAGGACAGAAAGAAGAAAAAAAATTAGAAATAATTTTTCTTTCTCCATGCCTATTTTGTCTATATTGTATTTTTTGTTTAATATATGTCTATATGAATAATGTTCAAGTTTTCCACAATGAACAGTAGATTTTCCTACAGATCCTTTTCCAGTAGTAATCTTTGAAGTTTCCAGGAAGAAGATGGGGCCCCACAGCAACAACTCCATCTGGTTGAGATGACCTCATGATGCTGATAGTGCTATTATAAATACCATTTTTGGGGCATCAGCTATGAAATAGTGCACATTCTCACAGTGTTTTGGCCAGAACTCCAAATAAGAACTTTGGAAAAACCCTATTGACTATTCAGAAATCATTTGCAATTATACTAGACAGTAATCTTGAAACTTAATCATCACTTTACTTTTACAGGATCCCATAAAAAGAACAATGCCCCATGACAGCTGGAAGCAATACTAGAAGACGACATCCCATCTCCCAAAAAAGTTTGTCCCCAGGGTTAGGAACACTATTTAGGGGTTGATTATTACTTGTATAGGGTAAAGGGTTGGGGTGGAAATTATGTAGGCCCAGAGATATTCTTGGGGAGAAAAGGGAAATTTAAATGGGATAATAGGTAATTTAGTGTGAAGTTATCCACACTAATAATAATAATAGTGAGTAATAGAGTGAATACTTGTGAGCTATTATTTATGGACAATTTCTATTGGTATAATTTCTTGTATATTGATACAATTTTTAGGATATATTTATCATATTGCATTATACATTTCTACCTCTGACCAAGATATTTATGCATTGTTTACATTTTGAGGTCATTGTCCTCCTTTACTGTACAGTTGTTTAAAGATTGATTAATATTCTGATATGAAGTCTTAGTCTTTAAGTTATACAGGTATTAAGTATTATAGGTCCATAGTCACTCATGTTTGTTATACATATAGTCAGATTAATTAGATTCTTTAAACACATAGAGAATGTATTCTGCACAGATAAGCAATATTCAACCACTTCAAGGACATGTAGAACATGTCATTTTAATAACTTAGGGTTCTGTTGATGTGAGACATAATTGCTTCTAACAGCATTGATCTATACCCGAGAGAATGTTAAACAACAAAGGCACTCCACTTGAAGCTTTCTTTCATCTTTGTACAACTGCCCTTTGGGTAAGGAAATACCAATGCCTTGACCACAAACAAAGTACATGGTGTATAAGCAAGACACAAGGAAAATGACTGCCGAACCTTGCCAAGACAGAGTAATATGGTTCTGAAAAATTTCCTGCCTCTGAAAATGGTCTGTCAGTTATGCTAGGCCTTAGCCAGAGTTGGTTGCTTCAATATTGCAAATGAGACCTTGGGTGATTACTCAGGACGCCAGTTGTCTCTGTCATCTACTGCACACTTTGGAAGCTGCTTGATTGAACTTCCTGCCTACTCAAATAGCATCATTTCCCTTCTTAGGCCTTCAATGGGGTTAAAGATTGGATAGTTGTAGTTAGGTTCCTCTTATGATTTAGCCAAGCCATTTCCAATGTAAGACTTAGACTCTTTAGGACAGAATGTTTATTAAAACATTTAGAATGTGTTCCTTGCTTAATATTGTATGTGTTGGTTGTAATCCTAATTTTATACTTGATATCTGTTCCTAGTGTATATAATTTATATTGGGTTTGGAACTCTCTTATTTAGACAAAAGGGGGAGGTGATGTGGAATCTCTGTCAGCCAATGATCTTTAAGAGGTTGGACTAGGTTAGGGCATGATCTTTTGGGTACCTGGAGAAAAACTGCCAGCTTGCACAGGGTTTGCTCTCTCTGTGGTTCCTGCACTACGTAACTGAGTATGGACTTCTCATTTCTGTTTCGTGAGTTTGCCCCTTATAATAAAGACAGTATAATTGGAATATCTTGTAGTTAGCTTGGGATTCTTTGACCTACGTCTTTCAACATAGTGCTGTGGAACAATCTTTCAGTATGCTGTGAAGACATGTTGCTCTCATTGTTAATAAAAAGTTGATTGGCTGATGGCTGGGCAGGATTTTCAAGGCAGAGAGAGAGATGTGGAGAAGAAGGGTAGAGTCAGAGGAAATGCCATAAGATGCAGAGCGAGAAGGATCGAAGTATGTACACGAAGCAAACAAAGTCTTGGGGCAGCACAAAGATTAATAGAAACGGGTTATTTGAAGTTATAAGAGCGAGTTAAAAGAAGCCTAAACTATCAGCCAACCAGTTAGAATTAATAATAAGTCTCCATGTGGTTATTAGGAAACTGGATGATAGGCCAGAAGAGTCTGCCTACAACACAGGATTTATTTTAGCTTATAGTTACAGAAGGACAGAGTCCATTACAGAAGAGAAGACATGACAGAAGAACCTGGAAGGGGGGAACAGGGGTGCAGTGAGGTCACACACCCTCAAAGCCTGTCTCTAATGATGCACTTCCCCTGGAAATGGTCTACCTCCTAAAGGTTCTATAGCTTCTTCAGACAGCACCAACAGAGGGGACTAATGCATGAGTCCATGTGGGACATTTCTCACTTGACTACTATATAATCTTTATTACAGCATCCTAGGAATTGCAATTGATTATAGTTTTGATACCTATTTCAAATGTTATTTTTTAATGTCTATATCTGTGAAGTTCTCCTAGTGAGATGGCCAGTGTCTTAAAGAAGCCTTACTGACCACCTTCACCTCAGTGTTTCTAGAAAGCCACATTAAAACCTGAGGACACATTAGTTAGAATCCATCCTTGGGGCTGTGTATCAGGGCAAATTTCATAATTTGGTACTCAGATACACAGGTAAAAAATGTACTATCAGTGAAAATGGAGCCTCTTGTCATCGATGTAGTGAAAAATTCTATCTTCAATTTAGATGAATTGTCACTGAGGCATTATACTTGATAACTGCTTTGTGAACCTTTAAAAATTATCATACATGCTAAAAGTTGCTCCAGAGAAGGAGCTAATTATACTACCTATACACCTGCAAAAGACAGCTGTGAGCTTTCTTATTCTATCAAGTATTTCTGTGATTGAGAAGACAGTAAAATTTTTTCAGCCTTTGTCTATAAATCACTTACTGTCTCTGTGCTTGAGAAATATTACTTAGAGTCTTTATTTATTCAATGCAATAGGATGGACTTGGTCTATGTAAATGGTAGAGAAGTACTCAATTGTCTTAGAGCAAGACTGCAGTAAAATCAGGGTTAGTTGCTGTCCTAATCATCTTCACTGCCTTTTTTTCTGTTTCCTTATAACAGAACAAGCAGGAGACAAGATGATCTACAAAGAGATTCTTAAGATTTCTCCATCAACCTTCTACTGGGGGGAAGGAGAGATAGAGGCCCTGGTGCCAGGTTTAAGAGGAACATAGAGCACATAGAGGATGAGATAGCACACAGTTCTGAGAACTTCTTGAACACTTTGCAGAAGAGCAAGAGCTACAACAACTATTTACTGATGGGCAGGAACACACTGGTTATGAATAATTTTTCTTTTAGAAAATATGTTCATTAATACTTTTAGAACTTCATACACATATGACATATTTAGATATTCTCACCCCTACTCCTATCTGTAATTTATCCTCCTAGATCCACTCTCCACCTCCACACCACTCCCAACTTCAGGACCTTGAAAGCAAGCAAGCAAACAAACAAACAAAGAAGTCAATCCAAATTTATGTTGTCTCATGGATGTGGGTTCATCCACTGGAGCATAGTCTGTCTACTAGAGGGAGGCTATGTCCTTAAAGGAAACTCACTTTTCCTACCCTAGAAGCTATCAACTCAATAGCTTTTCAGCTAAGGGTACAGCTTCTAAGCCTCCCTGTGTTGGGTGTGGGTGTTATGCAAATATTGAGGATGAGGTCACCAAAGTTAGAGGAGCAGAAGCAACTTTATTCCATCTCAGCAAGGTACAAAAACTTCTAACTAGCTGGGGAAATATTTATTTGGTCCTGTGACCCATTGTTGTACTTATTGACAGAAACCTGCCCAAACTGTGGACAACTGGGATACTGGAGATTTGATTGCCACTTTTCCTAGACAAAGTAAGGTCAGTCTCCCCCATGTTCCTCCTCCATAGGGAAGCTTCTCAGATCTTCTAGGCCTGGTAGCCAAAAGGATAACACTGTTCTGGTAATTCTGCCCCAACACTGTGGAGCATGGACTAATGGTTTAGGTAATGGCCTAGTCTCTGTTATTTTAATTGATGTATAGACCATTTGGATGATACTTCATGCTATAATTTATTGTTCTCAGATCTCTGATGGTATTTACAGTTAGGCTAAATATATCTTTGTCTGCTTTGCAGCAGCAGACAACCATATTCTTCTCCAAGCTATGTTGTTAGCTCATTTCACTTGTAAAATCAAGCTCTGCTTTTTCAAAAACTACTAGGTCTCTTGTAGAGAAAAGACAGACCAAGAGGAAGCAAGATGAGAATGCCTCACTGATAAAAGGTACCAAGCCACATGGCTAACACAGACAAGAATTATGGGCTAATTTAAAGATGTAAGAATTGGTTAATAAGAAACACTGAGCTACTAGGCCAATCAGTTTATAATTAATGTAGACCACTGTGTGTTGCTTTGGGACTGAATAGCTGAGGGACTGGATGGGATAGAAACCTCTGTCAACACCAAAGTAAACAGAACTTCCAAAACTCTAGAAATGACAGAGACGTCTAGCTGCCTGTATATCCACCCAAAGTCCTTCTGTATCATTGGGGCATCCACCTTCAGCCTATAGACCCATAGTATCTGTCAGACTTTTCCATGTAGCAAGAAATTTTAAAGACAGTTTTGCTTGTATTGGCAGTTTGTCAGTCACTTTTTTTTTGTGTCCTGAAGAATGTCTGGCAGACTCTTTCATGAATCAGGGAACCCTAAAGGACTATCTCACATTCTTTAGGCAACTTTAGCAGTTATTTTTCTGTGGGTCCTGCATGTCTAGTTTATACAGCATACAACTAAGTAGTCCAGGCAAGAGCAGTTTCTTGCCCAAATGGCTAACCAACCCCATAAGGATCATGCTCATCTTCCTCTTGAAGTAACTGGTACTGCCAGAAGCAGATGAATCTCATTGTCATGAAAAGTTCTAAGTTCTTAAAACATTTTAGATACCATATTATGTAACTCTTTGAAATGTTTGAAGAATACCTACCCATGTGGAATATATCTCTGTATATCTAGAAAAGCTAACTAACATGACTACAAGCTTGACTCTTATAGATGATTATATATTAACCTGTATTTCTTGATTATACATTACATTTTTAAATGAGCTGTACAAACATAATACCTTAATCAAGAGCAGAAATATTCATATAACAAAGTTGACCTTAAATTTGTATCAATAAATCAAGATCCACACCAATGAAAAGTATTCATCTCTATAGTATATCCATATTTAAATGTAAACAAGCATTTATAAACTATCATTTAGGAAATTTGGGCATTGTTCTCTATACCACTTCCTACTGATTGGGGGCACTGTTTATCAGATCTTTAATGGGGTATCCTGTGTGGTAGATCCATCTCAGCCAGCAGTCCTGAAGCCAGATGGATGTTGGACCATCTGGGTCATTGCTTCAGGGGGTCTTGTTTGATCAAACCACATTAGCTAGTGAGGAATCCACAGCTTTCTGTCCTCTGTGAAAACAAAAATAGAACCTCTTTTCTGAAACAACATATCCTTAGACCCAAATTTTGAAGTTAAGGTATATCTAATATATATGTTGGTTTATCTTAGCAGCCAATGCAATGAAATATCTCTTTGTACTTAGCTCATTCACAGTCAAAAAAATTAAAGAAAACACAATAATATACATAATTCAGACTATGTATGTTTCATTTTCATATTTAAAATAAAGTTTTCTTTATTCCTTTAATCTGTGACTATCTGTATGCTGTCTCTTTAAAGACTTTGTTTATTTTTAAAACTATTTCTTTTTATAACTGTCTATACCCTTTTTATTCTCTCTTCCAAGACTATGTCCAGTTTTAAACACACTATGTCTTGTTTAGGGTTCTTTTATGTTTGAATCTGTTCTATTGCATATCTGTAATTGTTTTCTGACAGGGATCACTTCTTAAATGCTAAGTGGTGAGGCTAGGACTAAGGCTACTTCACCTTTTGGCTCTGCCAAGTCCAACATGGTGGAGGCATATTTACTGCCAACTCTATAAGCCATGCTCTCCACCCCAGCTTCAGTGATTATGCATCCAGGGTTTATGTCTCCATTAAGCAATTTGTAACATGCTGCTCACAGACCCCATTTAAGTGCAGGAACTCCTGAAAGAGCCAGAGTTTGTTCTGCCAGTAAGAACCAGGAAGTCCCTTTTTAAAGAAGCTGTACAGTTTTTTTTTGCTGTAAAAGTTGAGTCAGGAGAGCTCTTAAAGGAGCCACAGCACCCCTGCTCACTGCCAGCAAACAGAGCCCATTTCTCCCCATCCCCCAAATGCAACTACCAAGAAGCTGTGCTAAACTCTGCAATTTTTGTGTGTCTAGAATTTCTTTTCAAGCTCCCTCAGGTTTTACATGGATGTAGTCAGCCCATGTTAGTGTGCCTATTTGTAGGCAGAGATTGCTTGTTTGTTCCCAGCTGCCCAGACCTGAAATACAGCTGCATGGTATTTCTCAACTCTCCCATCTCTCTCTATATCTCTGGATTTTCTGGCTAGCTTCACTCTGTTAAGCCATTCATCAAAAGCAGCTTCTTTATTAACCAATAGCAATAAAACATATTCACACCTTATAGAGGGGAATCCCACATCAGACCATATGCAGGGTAGGGAGTGCATTACTTCAGCCAGAATTTACAAACACTTTGGAGAATACCCCAGGAGTCAGGATTTACAACTTCTTATTTCACAGGGTGTTATTTCAAGATGTTTATATGGCCATGGGTCTGGTCTAACTGCTTTCCTGCATCTGGGAGGATGGAGGGCAAAGAGTCAGGTAGTTTGCTTAAAAAAGGCTATCAGTCCCAATACCCTAGAATATGCATATAAGCTATAGACAAACAATTTTCCCTATTCTTGGCCTCTTCACCTCCACTCTCTGCTGGAATGTTGATTGGGCTGGATCTTGTATAGGTCTTGTTCAGGCAGCCATGGCTGCAGTGAGTTCATGGGTGCTGCACTGTAATGTCCAGAGGACACTGCTCCACCCTAGTCATCTCCAACCTCTGATTTTTAAAAATCTGCTCCCTCTCCAACAACAGTCCCTAAGCCTTGAGTTCTCTCATGATATAGGTGTCTTGTTTATAGAACTTTAATAGTCACTTGTATTTTCTCAAAGGTAATGGTGTTGATAGGAACCTAGAGTTGAAAACTTCCATTCTCCTATCTGAACATGGTAAAGATAACCCAGGAGCAAACTAAAAACCTTTTTTCTTAATTAACCCTGTGAGGGCTCTAACAGCAAACTATTGCCTTCTAGTAGGGTGGATTTTTCAAGCCACAAGTCTGACTGAGTTGGAGAAAAGTCAGCCAGTCAATGAAGTTTTAAAATGCTCCTAAAGCAAATTGGAAGTCGATGCATTCTTTATAAAGTATTGCCAGAAGATCTGTTACCAAGTCAGGAAGGGGGTGCAACGCTGCATTATGGGGAGAGTGATTACAGAAAAATAAATGTTTTTTGTTTTGTTTGTTTTTGCTGTGTGTGCCAGGGAGTGTTGTACTACGCTAATGATACAGGGGTAGACACATTTACCAGATCACAATAGTCACAGAGAAGACGTCCTAAGGAAACTGTGCTGCAAGGAGAGATGGCGATGCAGCTGGTGAATTCTCAAAGAGTTTCTCCTCAAGAGGTACGTGATTCTGTCACAACAATCAAAGTGAAATTACCTGGTCTTATCTTGGGTATCATTTCCACAGCACCAGTTCTCAGTCTTGAGATAAGGGCTCTGTGGCTCATTGGCAGCTCTGCTGGAAATGTTTGTGTAAAACTTCACAAGTCACTGGGGTCTGGCTCAGTCAGCACCTGCTTGTTAAAGTGTAGGAATTTCTGCTGTTATTCTGGGCCTTTGCTGTCTCTACAAACACAACTGATAAAAGCCAGGGACAATAACAATAAACCCAGGTAGAAAGAAAAATTCAATCAAGAAATTAAGATGAATTATAATGGTACAACCTGGGGACTTCACACAGTCAGCCTGTCTGAAAGCATGCTCCTTCTGTCTATGGTCATAAAATGTGAGACAATGGATTTAAAACAACCAGGGGCCTTGTTATTTTTTGGGATGGGAATAATGTGGGTTTGGAAAAATGGGATTGTAGGATCCAAGCACACCTCCACTGTTAACAGATCTTCTTCTCCTTTATAGTTACAAAATTACTTCTTTATATATCATTATAATCACCTATCCCTGTTCTACTGCTGTTTTCCTTCACTTCTTGATTGCAAATAAGATAGCAATGATGAGAAATTTTCTTTCTCAGAAGAAGATGCTACTTAGGGTCTTCCCTATTGAAAACTTGGTGCCTTTTGTCTGAAGGACACCCGCATTTTGGATAAGGAATGTTTAAACAGACTTACCTTGAATTCTTTACTCTTCTAAGGTGTTTTTGAAGCTGAGTCAGTTCAGGGTGCCTACTCTTATTCACTTATGCACAGTGGCCTTTGCAGTCTCTGAGGAATTAAAATTACCTTTGATACACCTCAGGTTTTGTAAGCAGATTCTCAACATTTACATCATGGCCAGATGCTGGCCAAGGGCAATGCTCCATTTTAATTATCACATTAAACAAGTTCATCATCTTAGTAGATTAGATTGCCACTTATTGTTGTTTAAAAAAAAAACTATTTGTTTGTGCTTTTACCATCTTGCTGTTTGGGGTGTGATATCCAGCATGTGTTCCCCATGTAGATGAAGGCAAAACAGACAGACAAACAAACAAACAAACAAACAAACAAACAAACAAAACCCAAAATGAAACGAAACCAAAAACCTTTCCAGCTCACTGGGGCCGCAAGCCACATTTTGCTTCTGACATTGTGACAATGGGAGCCAGTTTTGGGCCTCTTCTTGATAAAATCAAGCACCAGGTGTGGGTCAAAGGGCTTTTTTTATTTTAAAAAGATTTATTTATTTATTATGTACACAATGTTCAGCCTCCATGTATGCCTGCANAAGTAGATGAAGGCAAAACAGACAGACAAACAAACAAACAAACAAACAAACAAAACCCAAAATGAAACGAAACCAAAAACCTTTCCAGCTCACTGGGGCCGCAAGCCACATTTTGCTTCTGACATTGTGACAATGGGAGCCAGTTTTGGGCCTCTTCTTGATAAAATCAAGCACCAGGTGTGGGTCAAAGGGCTTTTTTTATTTTAAAAAGATTTATTTATTTATTATGTACACAATGTTCAGCCTCCATGTATGCCTGCAGGCCAGAAGAGGGCACCAGATCTCATTACAGATGGTTATGAGCCACAATGTGGTTGCTGGGAATTGAACTCAGAACCTCCAGAAGAGCTGTCAGTGCTCTTAACCTCTGAGCCATCTCTTCAGCCCCTCAAAGAGCTTCTATAACCTTGAGGTCAGGCTTAAAGTACTGTTACATTTTAAGATTCACGACTTAGAATTTTTGCAAAAGCCTGTCACTGTCACAGTGGTTTTTCATTGACCCTGAAACAATTCAAGGCAGAATAGAGCCTCACAGGAAGACAGTTAAAAGTTAGGGAATGCAATGCAGGGCTTCCTGGGGCAATAGTTAGAAACCAGCCTTTGTTCACCATAACTGTCTTGCTGGAAGGGAGGAAGCAACTGTTAAAAAGTTTATCTCTGTACACAGCAGCTGCCAAGATGTTTGCTCTTAAGCAGAAAATAATTGCTAAAAGTAAACAGGGGCTGTCAGCTTCAATTTCCACAAAATGTGCTTAGGCTTGTGATTTCTATATTCTGGGCTCTTCAACTGATTATTTCACAATTGACAGAGCCAGTGTCAGGAGCAGGAAGTACCTCACAGGAAGTGGATCTGATCAGTCTACTCTAATGACTCTCCATCTAATTCAGCCTTCTCAGTATTTCGCAGATCTGGTAGGAATCCATCAGGTGTTGCTTGTACTAGGTAATAGATCAACTCCCGACAACTTACATTGTAAATTCCTCTGTCTTCCATGGGGGGAAACTTAATCAGATGCTGGACTTTCGGAATGTGAGAGAGCTGTTTCTGGCTTCAAAAATTGGAATCAGAAGCAGCCACAATGCACCCTCACAAAGGGGTTGGCACATTTGTCCATCGAAATTTATGGAGGACAACTGGCTCTCTTAAATGGGACAGTGAATTGTATTTCCGACAGCAATTCTTAAGAGAATCTTTCTGCCTAATGAAATTTATTAAAATTCAAAGGGATATAGAAAAGCAAACTGTACAGTAGCATTTTCTTTCTTCAGGTATATTTAAGTGATAAGCCTCAAATCAAAACCAATTGGAATTAGTATTCATAACCAACAAACTCCCTAACCATCACAGCACTCTGCTAACACCTAGAGCTTTGACACCATGCCAGAGAATACTAGCCATAGTTTCTTAAGTCGTTATGATTCACTCTTAAAGTGTGTGTTCAATAGTAGTCATTTATTGAAGCATAGCTTAGCTATAGAGATTAAAGTATGGCTTTCGTTTTTTCCCCCTGCATGGTTATTTCCTGAAGTTGCTCATGCAGTTGCTTTTACAGATAATAAAGGTAGGAGAACTCTGAGCATATGGGAGGCAAGATATAATGCAGAAAGTAGGATGAGCCTTTATAAAAAAGGAAACATCAGGCTGGAGAGATGGATCAGAGGTTAAGAGCACTGCCTGCTCTTCCAGAGGTCATGAGTTAAATTCCCAGCAACCATTTGATGGCTCACAACTATCTGTAATGAGGTCTGGTGTTTTCTTCAGGCCATGCAAGCATACATGGAGGCAGAATGTTGTATACATAATAAATAAATAAAGCGAAAAAGGGGGAAACATTAGCTACTTAATGTATCTATGGAGCGAGCTGCATCATTGAAAATTGAAATGACTTTGTGAAAAACTGTAATAAAAAAGAAAAAAGAAATAGAAAGGAAAGGACATGGCTGCTCCTAGGTGTGGCAGAGAAGAAATTTTACTGCAGACATGTGGGAGAGCATGGCCAGAGGCAGGGACATCAGGAAGAGTACACAGTGGACAAGGCCAGACTGAGCTGGGTCATGTGGGAAAGGGGCAGGGGAAGAGAGAGGGGAGAATAGGGAACTAAATGCAGCCTATTTGAATCAAAGGTTCAAAAAGGGGCAGGTCACTAAAATGTCTGGATTATATAGGAACAAGCATCCCAGCCCCTGGTCTGGAGGGTTGAGGGTAGAGAGCAGAGTATTCAAGCCAGGAGAACCCTCTAGCAGGTAGGGACTGTGGAATGCTAGGAGAACCTGATGAACCACTTTGATATGTTAACTAGGCAACTCAAATATTTATTTCAGGCTTTGAGACTTAACACTAAGAATCTACTCAGGGCCTCATGCATTTATTTTATGCCACCACTCAACTATATCACAGCCCTTCACGTGATTCCTTTTGTATTACAACTACTGCTGCTGCTAATACTACTACTATTACTGCTACTACTATTACATCATCATCATCATCTTCTTCATCATCATCATCATCATCATCATCATCATCATCATCATCATCATCATCATCATCATTTGGTACCCCTGCCTGGCCTGGAACTCCCTGTATAAACCCAGCTATCCTTGAATGGAAAGACATCCACCTGTCTCTGCCTCTTGAGTAGTTTAAAGGATTAAAGGTGTGTTTGTAATTCCTTTAGCCACCCATAAGGCTGCACTTCCAGGCTCGGGGGCCAGCATACATCTCCCAGATGCACGTGTGTAAGTCGCTGGCTATCTACATCACCAGCAGGTGCAGGGCTTAGCACCATCCTTCATCGGCGTCTGACATAGACAAGTCTTTCCCCTTATGCGCAAGTGCTGGGAAACCTTTAAAAGCTGAAGGTGCCATTCTCTCTCTCTCTCTCTCTCTCTCTCTCTCTCTCTCTCTCTCTC
>LOEQ01007306.1:8649-26022 GCA_001685075.1 Bramus lutescens | reverse complement strand
TTAAGGCAGGGGCCTAGAAAAAAAAGACTAATGGGACTCTCCAGTGCAGTTCTTTATATAGCTTCACTAACTGGGACTCCCCAAAGTGGGTGTCCAGGGTCCCCAGAAATCTCTCTAGTGTGAGTCTCAATAGAGAACAATGTCTGGCCACCCATTCTAAATCCTTAATTTTGAGTGGAATTATTAATTTAAAGGGATTTTTCCATAATGTTGGAGGAATGTGTCTCTGATTTTGATGATCATATCAGCTATTTGATCGATTAGAGAGTATACTCTGGGAGTGTGCCCCAGGGTGGTTTGTACCCATTCTAGTGGTTGTGACTGCTGAACAATGGCAGCCAGCATGTTTTTTTTCCATAATAATATTCAGTCTTGGGGAATGTTAGGATTATATCTCACCAAAGAAGCCTGATGGAGCTCATTGACAAATTCGGTGAGTGCCTGATGACCCAATGATCTCTTTTAGGAGATCATATAACACTTCTAGTCTCCCAGTCTCTACAGGCAACCAGGGTCTTACCCAGTTCATTTCTACCACTATGTTTTGTAATCCAGATAAAGTGAGAGGCTCAGGCAGGATTAATTGGGGTCCATTCACTTTGGATTTAGTGAGTGTTAACTGGGATCTGAATATAGGAAATGAGGGTACCTTTTGTATTTTGTTTGGGGCTATTTTAAAGCCATGTTGTTGGGGGATATCAACAATAGTGATTACCCAGGGACCTAGCCCTGATTCCTCCAAATGCCCAATGATTCGATCATCCATATAAACATAAAGAAGGGTATTATCATGGTCAAAATAAGAAGAGTGGATACTATACAAATATTGTTGGCAAAAGGTCAGACTATTGGCCATCCCCTGTGGGAGAATAGTCCAGTCATATCTCTTGTCAGGTGGAGAGGAGTTAACTGTAGGAATGGAAAAAGTGAACTTTTCACAATCCTCTTCATGAAGAGGAATTGAGAAGAAGCAGTCCTTTAGATCAATTACAGCAAGGTGGAACAGGGATGAGATTGCTGGGACCCAAGGTAAGCATCTTAAAGGGGTCCCTACTAGTTCCATATGGGCATTGAGTGCTTGTAGATCCTGTAACATTCTCCAGGTCCCATTAGGCTTACATATCACAAGCACAGGGCTGTTCCAGAGGCTCATCAAGGGCCTTATTCATCCTTCTTTAAGCAGATTTCTGGTGATTTTCTTGAGTTTAAGATCAGGTAATGGTCACTGCTCCACCCATACTGGCTTACTGGGTACCCACCTAATGTGGGGGACCTTGGGGGCACTGGCCTCTACTTTCGGGAGTGAATCCAGTTGCTGGGTGTCTGCCTAATGACACCTTGCTCAATTTTCTCATCATAAAAGGCTAGGTGGTCAGTGGTAATAATGGCATCCATTTGTCCTAACAAATCTTGTCCCAGGAGTTTTGCAGACAACCCAGGGAGGATCAGAGGCCTGAACTTTCCTTTGTCTCCATCCAGACCCACCCAAGTGTATATTGATTTACCCTTATTTGTCCCATTCCCCTCTCCCATTTTATCCTTTCCAGGGTGACTGGGGGCATAAGGAGGTGGCCACTCCTCGTCACAGACAATATCTACTTTCCTTTCTGTCTTTGCCTCTGCCTACCTTATTCCTTCCCCCTGGACCACTCTTCAGTAAATTGCACCCATGTTTGTTCTTCCCCTTGTCTGTCTCCTTTTCTCCCATTCTTTTGATTAATTGGTTAATTTTGGATTCTTCAGACCTCTCCCGATCTTTAACTTTTTCCTTACTCGCAGAGCAGGGGGATGAAAACAAGCCTTAAGGGACATAATAGATAGAATCCCAATGGTGGGGTATATCAAAGTGTTTTCTGTTTCTTTGGCCAGAGTCTCCACCCATTTTCACATATCCCATGAGAAAAGATTCCTGGTGGGTACCCAGGGGCCCAGGGTAATTATATTATCTTCCCATGCCTTGGGAGAGTAGCATATATCTCAGTGTCTTAAACACTGAGTCATTTTTGTGTTAAATTGCATTACCTATCGTGGGGTCCCACTCACCTTGACCGACTGCATTGCTCTGGGACCAGCTGAGCCCCATGTTTTGGTGCCAGTTGCTAGGCCTCCTTAGTCTTATTCCCTAGGGAAAGGTGAGTGCACTATCTGCCCATTCCACAGCCCCACGATGCAGGACAATCAGATAAGCAGCCCCATAATGCAGGACAATCAGACATTAGAGGGAGTTAAGTCAAAGCTGGAGTTCAGTTTATTACTGTGAGCATCAGCTTATATAGGTTAAGTGATATCGTGTGATATGGGGACAACCAAGCTTTCCTTCTGGTTGGAGGGATATCCATCTAGATTTCACTGTTTCATCCCTACTCAGTAGCTTTGAGGTTATCATTCAAGCTTGAGCTAGGTTTTTCTCTGTTCTACTGGCCTTGAGGTACAGGCTCTGAGACAATGTTGACTCAACAAATACCTGTTCCCACACTGTAAGACCCTGGTGTGAAAGCATTCACTTAGTCAAACGTTTGTCTTAAAAGTCAAATCTAAATATAGCTAGTCCCTCACAATTATCCTTATTGACAAGAAATAAGCCCTGTGCAGGAGGCACTGAGCAGAGAGACAGTTTGTTTGCTCTTATTGATAAACACGTCTGGGTGACCCTGAATTCTCTAGTAGCAGACTCAGGAAGGTGTAACCTAATGGCCTTTGCTCTACCCTAACAAATTATTAATATTCTTTATTTACTCTTTACCTTGGATTCAATTAACATAAGATTATAACCCAGGAGATTAAGTGTTTATGACTTTATCCATAGAAACACAGGGAAAAGTCTTGGTTTACTAAACCAGCTCCAGAGAAAGAAATTCCTTCTTACCTGGGTGCTAGCATGCCCTGATGGATCTAGAAGTCTCCAAAGGAATTCCCTTTAACTCAACTAGCAAGACTCTGATGCAGATCAAGCACCTTTCCCTTCCTCCCAAGGCCTGAGAGTTACTATGGTTACCACAATGCTATGTTCCCAGCCACCAGAGAAGGAAGCAGAAGTGCTCAAAAAGAGGAATAGCACTGTTATGTTTTCTACAGGTATTAATCACAAACTTCTAGCTAACTAGTTACACTTAAGAAATGTAATTAGTGCATGAAAACTTCTTCTTAGAATTTTGTGTTAATTCTTAATTCATCTTCCCCTTATCTGTCAGGGAGCTTCACAACCTTGTCCCCACCTCTGAGATATAAGGGGCCTTCCTTGTCAGATTTACTGGTTTTTTTTTGTGATTCTGTGAAATGCATGCTTGGAATTGCTAATTGTGTCTGTATGTGTATATAAACTTAAAACCTTGTGGGATGCATAAAACAGCAAAGAGCAACAAAGGACAACAAGGTGGAATAGCGAGGAACATTGAGGAGGAACACTGAAAGGGAAACATCAAGAGAGCATTAGAGAGAGCATAGAAAGAATAAATGGTACATGATAAAAAGACTTATGTTAGTTAATTCATTTTGTTAACTCTCAGATCTTATTAGTCAGGTGTTTGCCTGCTGCCATGATCCTTCTGTATCCTGAGAGTTTAGTGAGTCTTAACCCCAGCATAAACTTCGATAATCTGCCTTTTATTCAGAAGGCCAGTCTGTCTCAGTGAGCTCCTGGTCTGAGACCTTACAGTTTTGTTTCTTCTTCCAGTGTCAGTGCTGTGCACACACTGTTATAGGTGGGACATTTGGAAAAATCAAGGCCTACGTCATTATTATATAACTGGTTTGTGATGTATTTTATTGGTCTCAGAAGTGAAATGAGAAAAAGTGTTAAACACCAATTTCCTAGCTTTCTGTGTGTTGTTTCTTTGCTAACATCATAAACAAGAGGCCATTAAAGAGAAAAACAAATCTTCTGTCAGTCTAAAGTTTCTCTCAAGTTTTTGAACTCCCAAGCCCTTTTAGTACTGTAAAGAAAATGTTTTGGAACACTGATGACAGGACATAGAAAGCTGAATTTGACTGAAAGTCTTGGATCTGTATACAGCCATCCAGAGAATAAGCACACATGTTGTAGTGGTAAAAATAAAACAGTGCCATTCCCTAAGGGGCAGCAGGCAGTGGGCTACAAGGGGCAGTGGATCCCAGGCAAGGAGCTGTGAGAGACAGAGACACACCATGCAGAGAAAGTGGGTGTTTATTTATTGAGTTATGGAGGGGAAAAGGGAAGAGGGGAAGGGGAGAAGGAGAAAGAGCTGAGAGAGGCAGAGAGAGAGAGAGAGAGAAAGAGAAACAGAGAAAGAGAGAGGAGGGGAGAGAGGAGGAGAGAAGCTATCTCTTCAGGAGAGAGATGGAAAAAAGGAAATCAGGCTGGAAGCAGAAGGAAGATCTGCTTGCCTCAGCACATGGGTGAGGGAGTAGGCAGGGCTTATCTCTTAAAGGGACAGAGCAGACCATTACATTCCCATCTCTTTTTTATAGTAAAAAGGCAGGAGGTTAGGCACAACAGGTTAAAGGAATTGGCATGGCAGATTCTCAAGATTGCTTCCTGCGTATTCGTGGGCACCATCTTGTGGGTGGGAACCTGAGAAAGCTGGGTGCTGGTCACATTCTTGTGTGGCTGGTCTCTTTGCTCCTGTCCCGTGTTTGTGGTATGGAAATGTCTGGTGTCTCTTACACCTGTTTAAGGTATTGGCAGAACAGAGGACAAATTAAGTTTAGGAAAAAATTTTTTTTAGTACCAGGGGATTGAGAGGGGTGTATCAGACCTGTTTAAGGTGGATATTTCAGTTGTGCTCCCTGGAACTCACATTTTTTTGGGGGGTTGTGAAAACAAAAGTTTTAGCATATTTATGTTAGAATGACTATGACAGATGTTTTTCCACAATGAAAAGTATTTTTAAGACTATGAAAGGCAGCGTGAGAGAGAATTTTGATAGCATGCACTTGTCCTCATACCTTTATAAGCTGTAGGTACACACCTTAATAACTTGTATTTGTATTTTTTGAAATTTCTTTGGTGATGTTGTCCTTTTAAACCGACAAAACTAGCTGGAATTGCTAACCAGAATAACTTTATGTGGGTTTTCTGGTTGTGTTTCAAATGCAACCAGCAAGAGAACAATATAGAAACCCACATTTTGGTTTAACCTCTGAGGTTTCATAATATTACCTCTAGATTCAAGGAGAGGAGTATGATGGTCTGTCCTGTCATTTAAGAGACAAGCCTGCCCACCCCTCCTCCATCTGCTGAGGCAAGGGGATCTTCCTTCTGCTTCCAGCCCAAGCTCCTTCTTTTCTGTCTCTCTCCTGAAGAAGTAGCTTCTCCTCTCCTCTTCCCCTCTCCGTTTCTCTTTGCCTGTCTCTCCTCATCCTTCTTCTCACTCCCTCTCCCCTTTTCCCTTTCCTTCCATAACCCAGTAAATAAATACACAACCTTACTCTGCATGGTGTGCCTGTCCATCTCTGCCACTGCTCCCTACCTGGGACCAGCTGCCCCTCATGGTCTGCTGGCCCTCAGGGAACTGTGAAGCTTTTATTTTTACAATTACACATGTAGGACCTGGGAGAGGTGCTCCAGTAAAGGGGATATGAAAAATAAGAAAAGCTGCACAGAAGCGAAGTGCAGGCATTAACATCAGGTGAAGAAATGTATTTAAGGGTGATGTTAATAAAGATAGATAATATATATTTTAGAACTGTTCTCTCTAAAAGAGGAGAAATGGTGAACAACTGGGCATGCTTGAAAGAGAACCACTTTGGTGAAAATTCACAGTGCAATACGAAAAGTAGATTAAGTCAGGGTAGAAATTAACCACAGGTAACAACAGGGGACACAGATGAGCAAAGTATTTCAAACAGAATATACCCAAGTTCTCACAGTTTATCAATATGGTAATGGGACCTCTGCTATTTTCAAGAAAAAACAACATAGGTTTCAAACAGAACTGACATTTTTATTTCTGACATTAAAAACAATCATAATAAAGATAATAATAATAACTATAAAATTGTTGATATTTATAAAACGTTTGTTCTGAGCCAGATATTTGCTGAGAACTTTGAATGCCTTATCTGATTTTCTTTTTCAGCCACCTTAAATTATGACTGATAATTTCCATTCACTCCTGCTATCTTTCTGTGAGTGGAAGTCACATTTGTACATGCTCATTTACATACAAATACCTGCTATTCGAGTTCTGCATATTTTCTGAGCATCCTAGATCACACAATAGGGACAGCATTCTTTTTTTTTTTTGATCTTGGCTGTCCTGGCTGTAGACCAAGCTGGTTTTGAACTCAGAGATTTGTCTGCATCTGCATCCCAAGAACTGGGATTAAAGGTATGCACCACCACAGCCTACAGTTTTAACTTCAGGGAATCTAAATGAGAACTTGTAAATTAAAAATTGAAACATGAGTTAGAGGATTCAACAAAGACTTATAGGAAAAAATTCTCTTTGGGAATGATGACTTCAGTCCTAGCCTGCATGGCTAAGATGTTAACTATTGTAGACTCATTTAAGAAACATTGCTATCTTGTAGACTTTTGGTTATCTAGGTCTAGAGGGGTGTAGTTCTTTATTTCTTCTCTGTTTTGAAACTGTTCCTAAGTGGCAGGTAAGACTGGGGCTTGGGATATAGCTCATTGGTAGATAGCTTGCTTGGCATTCACAAGACCTGAAATTAAATTCCCCATCTATGTGTACATGTACACACACACACACACACACACACACACACACACACAAGCAGAGAAGGATCTAACCTCAAAATCAGTGCTTCGCTGTTTTATGAAACTGTGATCTAGTGTATCAAATGCCATGTTTTATTGAACAGTTAACTACTGATGCATATTTTTATGTATTTCCAGGTCTCAAACGAAAATTTCATGCCATCCTCAATAATTCTTACTTTGCTAGACAACAGTTCACCCTCCTAGGGTTAATTGTGACACCTAATAACACTCCAGCTGGAAACTCCTGCTTCAACTAATTACTCTCATAAATCTCTTTAGAGAAGTGTAAAATTCTCATTACTTAAATGATAAAACAACTAATCTTTCCTTCTTGTCCCTCTGAGATAAGAAGATTGCCAAGCCTTCACCGGCTGAACAGTAGTTGAAGGTAATTAATGACAATGAGAGAACCAAAGCATTAAATACTCATAAGGATGCTTGGAGACTGCATAGGGCTATGGTAGGAGGGAATAACCAGGAATGTAAAACCACTGCCTTCAAATGGTCAGAGCCATTCTGTACCTGCTTAGCATTACTTTGAGCTCTGCATTGCAGAAGGTGATCATTTAGATGCATTATTCAATCTTCTGTCACCTAAAGCTGTGTGCAGTGCTCAATTGCTACCATTCATTCAACAAATATGCATTAGTGCCAGGGTGAGATTACCAACAGGACACACGCCATTGCTCTCTGATGGAGCTGTAGTCCAGAAGCCGGACCACTAAATGAGGATGCATACATGTAATGTATGGCTTGTCCAGCTTCTGTAAAGGAACATGGTTACATGTCTTCATGACCTGTTCCTGCCTCTGCCTCTGTTGGTGGCCTGTAGCTTCTCTGTGGCTAAGAATCACCACCAGCTCATAGCTCTGAGAAGGAAACTCTCAGGATGTCCCATGCCTTATTTATTTATTTCTGGATCTATCAGCATTCAAGAGACAGAAAAAAATACCTATTTGAATATAGTGATTATATCATAGTGAACTCAGGTTCTCAGAAAACAAACAAAACAAAATCCCTTATGCCTGTGAGAAATATTCTGCAAGACTGATTAGAAATTCCTTGGCTGTTGAGAGTTGCAGGTCTAGAAGCAAATTATCTTGGGTTGTTTCAGCCTCCTAAACATTCACTTGTGGCCCATCTCTAATATCCTTGTTACAGATAGATAATTCTTATAGGGACATACAAACAGATCCCTAACTTCTAATAATAACTAAAAACTAGTAATGTCAGAGTAAGCTCTTAAAGTACAGTGTAGTGAAAAGAAAAGAAAAAAGACAAAAAAAAAAACCCCAAACACAAACAAAACTATGTTACCATGGCCATCTGCTATAAAGTTGGGTCTTAAGTTTTCTTCAGGAGCTAAAGAAGAGGGACAGAAAGCAGGTGATTGCAAGGGTGAAGACACATCAGTTTGTGTATCAATTACTTCTCTGTTGCTGGGAGAAAACACCATGACCAAGGAAGAGTTAGTTTTGGACTTAACAGTTATAGAGGGTGAGAGAGTCCATGAGGCTGGGGGAGGCTATGGACACCAAGCGCTGAAAGAGAATGGATCTTTTATGCCATCTTGTTAAGGGCCTTTGTCAGTATGGATCCTGACTTAGAGAGGGTGACAGATTCAAGTAATTATTGCCCCAGACTCTCACATACATGACTCTCATGAGTTAACCTGGGCAAATTATAAAAGTTACCAGAATATCTAGGTCATCTTTGTGTAGAATAATCCTGTAATTTAAGCAAAAATCTCTCCTACAGAAACCCTGACATAGGGACACAGTGTTAATCTGTTTTATAATTTCTTATCCCTCAGAGAGTTGCTACATCCCCTTTGGAAGGTATGAGCTCTCTTTCTTCCAGGATTATTCAATTACAATTATTATAATTATTATTCTGATTACAATGCATTGGCCCTGACTACAACCAGCTTCACAGTCTTGCTGTGCAATTCTAACTGGACTTGAAGTCTAGGAACTGTTGTCTCATGTTGGGTTGTAAATAGTCCCATAACTGTAGGCACAAAGTCCCTTTTGTAAGTTCTCAATCTCATTAATAAATTAAAAATGTGTAAAGACTCAGAAGGGGATTCAAAGATGATTTATTGAAGGGAGTGACAATGTCCCCAAATGTTGAAGCTAGAGCCATGAAGGGAAAAGAGATGGGATATGGGGAGGCTACACTATGACTTGAGTGTAAGTGGAAAGACACATCTGTAGTAAGAAGGTGAGCTCTCCAGGAGAAGGTATGGGTGCCTGAGCTGCAGCTCCTAGTAGGTATTACCAAAGGACTCAACATTGTCCACCTGGCAAAGTCATAAGGGTCTTGGGTGTGAAAATAGTACTGTACCCTTTTAGTCCAACTAGATAGAAAGTATTTACACTTAATATGGGTAAAACTTGTTGCTCATTGTGGACTGATCTTTGAAGCTCTGTGGGACCCAGAACTCAGTGAACACTGAAGATGGGAAGGAACAATGCCTAGATGTATTTCCTCTTGTCAGTTTACCTTTAAACACTGTGGCCTAAGACAATCAATCAACATCAACTACCATGAATTCACCTTTCGGCTTTGTTAGTTTAGAGCCAAGGAAGGCAGTGCTAGCTGTGTTTATTGGCATAAGTTTCCACTTCACCTTCACAGCCAGGGAGAAGCCCAGGACTGTGGCTCACTTTTCACTTCTCTGTTAGCCACTGCCAGCCTGTGATCTTTATCTCTGAGAGGCCAGTGTTGATTTATTTTGAATCATCATTGACAAAGCTTGGAGATTTCTCATTATGAGGCTTGAAACCATCTTAGTTCATATTTCTCAAATTTTCTGTTAAGTAGAGTACTGCAGATTTCAGTCATGCTATTTGCTTCAGAGTTAGTTGGTATCCACGTGTCTCAAATTGTTCCTGGTATGTAGACAATGCCAGAGGACTCTGTTCTCATTCTTGCTGCCTATCGTCTCCCATCAGGCTTCAATGTGTCGAGTCAAAGAACATTTGTTCAAAAGGCATCAGTGTGTTGGCATCATAATTTGAGTGTGAAATGTCTCTTGTATGCTCAGAGGTTTCAATGAATATCTTAAGGGGATGATGCTGTTTCTGAAGGTTGTGACTTTAGAAGGAGGAGCCTCACTGGGGCAAGTGGGTCTGTGGTAGTGACCCCCAAAGTTTGCTCTTTTCTTCCTTTTTTTAATCTATGGGCACAACTTAACCAGAGGCCTGGTGCCACACTTTCTTCCCCATTAGGGTCTGTATTTCTTAAAGCCATGAGGTAAATATATCCTTTTATTAAGTTGCTTTCTGTTGGCTATTCAGTCACGATCATAAAAGGTAGCTAACACAGTGCTTTGAAGTTCTGGACCTTGGAAGGCCTCACAGGTTGAGGTCCTTTCTGAGCATCTTCAGCTCTTCTTTCTCATGCTCTCCTTCCTCCTTCATGCTGAACCATTGACACTAGAATTCTGAGCTAATTCCTTATCTCCCTGCTATACTGGAATGCCTAATACATGTCATGGACTGGAGTATACATGTTTTACCTAGTATCCTTTCCATACAAAAACCCATTCTTCATCGCATCTAAGCGTCTTATTATTTTTTCTTAGTATATGATTTTTATGAAAAAAATCTCTTATTTCATTGAATAAATCTGTTATATGTCTTTGGTGTTTTGTTGTTGTTGTTGTTATAGAAGTGTTAACTGTGACCTTTACAGTGTGTGAGAAAATGTCATCCTGAGCAGTTAGGACTAGAGCCTGGGCCATGGCAGTCCTAACAAGCTATGTGTGTGTGATTTTCTTGCTTGCCTTAATATGGGAGGACTTGCCCTGAGGGTGGCACTTTCTAATCAACACCCAGATAAAGAGACATGGAAGAAAGAGCTTGGGATGCTTGTTTGGCCTTCTCCCTCATTGCTGACTTTGCTGCTCCTCTTGTAGCAGCTACTGATCCCATCACTGGCTTAGAAGCAACTTCTTTGTGCTTCCAATGAGGATGAAAGACCAATAGCTCTCTGGGAATCCTCTGGTGTCAGGTGGGATGGCTGAGACTTCTAGCCTCATGGATTGAAGAATTCCCTTGTTCTTAGCATCTCAGGTGTGAGACAGACACTTTGACCCACATATCATGAACTTACATATCATGTAAGGCAGGCCAATAAATCCTCTTGGTATGTGTGTGTGTGTGTGTGTGCATGCACATGTGTGCATGTGCCACATGTGCATCTGTTTGTTCTGTAGTTTTTTTTCTGAGAACCAAGGATAACACAGTTTTCTTTTATACAGATCTAAAATGACACTTTACTATACAGGCAAAGAAGTTAAAGGGGAGGTTGGAGGAAATGTTTGTCCTGTGGCCTTTGGTGTTTTCTCTCCTTATTAAAGGACAATGTACATAGTCGTGCTAATATTCACAAGCACATTAAAGGTATTATCCCTTTTTGGCTTCTTGACCCTGTCTCTTCATGGGGAAATCTGTATATGGGAGGTAGTCTCAGATGCACTGGGTTAATCTATTTTTCTACTATACCAGCAGAACTACGATAGGGATACATTATTCCTGGGTTTTCAGCTAAAGCAACTCTCAAGAAGCTATTCTACTAAAAAAACTAAACAATCAAATATTTCCAGGTTGTGGTGGCACACACCTTTAATTCCAGCACTCAGGATGCAGAGGCAGGTAGATCTCTGAGGTCATCTTGGTCTATAGAACTAGTTCTATGTTGCAGGGAGCTGCTTGTTCATCCCAGCCACTCAGCTAGCTTAGCCCTGAAATAACCACACAGAAACTGTATTCACTAAATCACTGCTTGGCCCATTAGCTTTAGCTTCTCATTGGCTAACTCTTATTAATTTGTATATCACCACATGGCAGTGGCTTACTGGCAAAGATTCAGCATGTTTGACCGGCGGTGGCTCCATGGTGTCTCTTTCCATCTCTTCTTCCCAGCATTCTGTTTAGTTTGCCCCAACTAGCTCTGTTCTCCTACAGCTCTGCTATAGGCCCAAAGCAGTTCCTTTATTAACCAATGAAAGCAACACATAGAGATAAGGACCTCCCACACCAGTTCTATGACAGCCAGGGCTACATAGAGAAACTCTATCTTTAAAAAATAATTACTTAAAAACTGGTAATGACTCAATTACTGGCTGTCTTAGAGCAGAGGCACCAAAAAAACTTTCACTTCCAGGAAATACCTGAAAGAGTTGAGGATATCTGACAGAAGGAACTATGAAAACAACATATCTTGTTAGGGATTAAAATTGGGAGTCTATGGAAAGAAACAGGAAAGCACGTTGTAGAGAATAAACACTACAGAGTGTTGGTTTGCATGTCTGTATTTAACAAGAGAACTTAAATACTAGAATTTCAGTGGGCATACCCAAGGGATCAAAATACTATAGCACCTCAATACTATGACACCAATATAAAACATTAGAAATCCTCAGTAGGGTGGTAGCAATGCATGGCTTTAATCCCAGTGCTTGAGATGTAGATCTCTCTAATTTAGAGGCCAGCCTGGTCTACAGAGTGAGATCCAGGACAGCCAGGGATATATATGGAAACTATGTCTCAAAAACAACAAAACAAAACAAAAAATTAGAAATCTTCAACTTAGTGTGGAGCCTTGAAATGCTTGTAAAAGAATCTATGGAAATGTAACAGGGCCCAGTGGGCCCTTGAGCTCCACACCATTTAGTAAACTGACTTACTGTGCTGAGCATGCTCTATTGTATTTTCTTGAAGAATTCAGGGACCTCCACATCTTTCTCAGGTGCTACATCTAAGCAAGGCAACATCTCTGTTATCCTAGTTGCTGTACTGAGAACATAGGAGACAATGTTCTAAGGTTCTGACTTACAGGAGCATATTCCCAGCACCTTCATTGGTTGTAGATGAAGGAAACTTTTTATGCATCAGTGAAGTTATATTACCCTCTTTCATATTTGTTTGCTTACTTTTTACAATACAAACATGAGTTGGCAAAGAATTTGTCTCAGAATAGTGACTGACATACATGCTCCCACATGCATGCATGTGGGAAAAATGCTAAGACTCCAAACACAAAAGTGACTAAGGTTTTAGGAGACAGAAATGCTAATTACCCTGATTTGTTCATTGCTCTATGTGTGATTACATCTAATTATCACACTGTAATCCATAATTATGCATAATTAATATGTCAATATAGTGTTTCTTGATGAATACATTGAGGTAGTGTATTGCAGAAATGGCTCAGGTAGTTTTGATGTATCAGGCTAGTAGGGAAGGTCGAATATGTACCTGTTTATCTAGTTCAGTTCTTTGGTCCTAGGATTTGTATTTTAGGTCTTCCCATTGGCAAATGCTCTCATGCAGGAATAATAATGATCAATCTAATTCTCCCAAGTTTAGCTTTTAGGTTTATTATGGAAAAAGGGCAAAAAGATTCGATCTTCTTTTGAGTATCCCAGTATAGAAATAAGGCAAATACATTGAGGTTAACTGTTTTTATTTGAAAACATTGAGGGACAGACCAACTTGAGAGATAAGAAGAGAAGGGATGGCTGGTGCCCTCCAGTAACCACTGTCTTTGCGTTAGGTTGTCAGTCATCTCAGAAATCCACCCTACAGCCTCGAGCTGCTCTTCCCAGTGCAACAACATTACTCACAAAATTAAATATAATTCTGATACCCTAATTGAGCTAGATGCATTTCCTGTTGTCAATAGTCACACAGATCTTCCCACTTCTATGCTGCACAGTAGAGACACGCGAACACTACATTAACTTAGAGAGTTCAAGTGGAAGCGTTGGGGGACTATTGACAGTAGCCTTGATGGGGCTCAATATAATTATTTCTAGAATTCTAGAAAATGTGAACATTAAAACTGTTAGGGTGCAAATATAGTCAATATTTACTTTCTTTTCTCCCTGCTGCATTTTTGTGTATATGGTGTGTGTGGAGGTGTGTGCAGATGCCTGTGTAGAGGCTAAAGGAGGTCGTCAGCTACAGGGCATGCTCATGCCATACCTGCAGAGTAAACATTCTTACTACTGAACACCTCTGTAATCTTACTGCACATATTAAAGTGAAAATTTCTCATCCATCATTGCCATTAATTATAGCTTGATAAGGTGAGATGATCAGACATATTGTAATGATCTGTTATAATTGTCTGTTCATTACATTTCATTTAAGACTACAAAAACAATAAGTCTCATGTTTTAAACTGGTATGTACTTTTAAGACTCTTACAAAACATTTTATATTTAAAATAAATTAAGACATTCTATACTATTGTCATTTCTGCCATTAACCCTCTAGTGCAAGCAGTTTTTTTTTTCCTTCTTTCTGGCTTTTTACGAGTATAAATCTTACCTGTCAAGCTCAGATCCAGCTCTCCAGGCAGATTCTATACTGTAGTTATACCTGATAAACAGCCTCAACTGCTCAGAGATCTGAGGAATATAGCATTTAAATATTTAATTTTCTAAAAAACTTTTTATAACAAAAAAGAGACAGGTTGGCTCCTAGCAGCAGCACTCTATTTCCTCCAAAGAAGATAGAAGAAAAAGGGGCCCAGACCAATGTCCATCTGAAATTTGCTTCAACTGCCAAGTGCTGACCACTGGGAACAACTGCCTTTCATCTAAACTGAAGATCTCCAGACATGGACAGAATCTCTTCTTCTCAGCCTTGCTTCTCAGGTCAAGGTAGGCTTGTCTTCCTACAGATTTCTTAGCCCACAGGATTTTCTGGAGCCTGGCAAGCCCTGTGCTAAACAGCAGAAGGCAAATATGACCTTAAGTGACCATGGAAGACCCTTATGAGTAGCTCTGGGTGCCAACCAAGTTCTCTGTCGTTTTTTAATCAGTAACTCAAGTAAAATTTCATTCTTCTCAAAGAACTCTGATGCAGTTTGACAGCTGAGAGGTTTTATCAGCTTCACCAAGCAAATTTCAGTAAAATACAAATAAAAGACCTGCAAGTTAAAAAGGTGTGAGGACAAGTTCACACTATTAAAATTTCTGTCTCACGCTGCCTTCCATAGTCTTAAAAATACTTTTCATTGTGAAAAAAATAGCTGTCACAGTCATTGTGACATAAATATGCTACTATTTATACAATGTATACTTCTAAAATTCATGTTTTCACAACCCCCCCAAAATTTTGTGAGTTCCAGGAAGCCATATTTAAGGATCCACTTTAAACAGATCAGACACACACACCCTCAATTCCCTGGTCCTAATTTTTTTCCTTAACTTAAATTTGTCCTCTGTTCTGCCAATACCTTAAACAGGTATAAGAGACACCACACATCTCCATATCACTGCACAGTAACGAACAGACCAGCTATGCCAGGATGTGACCAGCACCTAGCCTTCTCAGGTTCCCCTCAAAGACGTTACCCACAAATAAGCAGGAAGCAGTCTTAAGAATATGCCAACCCAATCCTTTTAACTTGTGGTGACTAACCTTTCGCCCTTTTATTATAAAAAAGAAATAGGAATGTAACGATCTGTTCTGTACCTTTAAGAGACAAGCCACACCCACTCCCTCCTCTGTCTGCTGAGGCAGGCAGATCTTCCTTCCTGCTTGCAGCCTGAGTCTCTTCCTTTTCCATCTCCCTCTTGAAGAGGCAGCTTCTGTCTCTCTGTCTCTCTCTCTGCTCTTTTCCCCTTCTCCCTTCCCCCTCCATAACCCANTAAATAAATATCCAACTTGACCCTGCGTGGTGTGCCTATCGATGTTTCTATCTCTTACCCATTGCTGTGTGTCTCCCTGCTCAGGACCAGCCATTTTCAGAGACCTGCGACATGGTTTCATGGCATGCCCATCCATCTGTGTCTCCTCATGGCCCACTGAAGCCACTTGGGGATCTGCAGCATTTTAGTTCTCACATATCCCCAAGACTTCCATAATGAATGTTGCCGCAATAACCTTACTCCAATATCCCTCCCAGATATCAATCCAAATGGCCATTACTGGCACTCCCCATCCTGATATTCCATGGGATATTTCAGCTTCTGCCAGCAATCCAGTGCATGGAAAGAGACTCCCTCTTTCCCTAAACTCATGCTTTCAATTTTCTCTGCCCCAAGCTCCCTCTGTTCTTCCTCACTATACTCTTTGCCCAAACTCCCTGTTCTCTTCACCTGTCTGTGTGTGTCTGCCTCTTCTTCCCTGCGTCTCCCACCTACTATGACTGTCACTGTCATGCTGTCTCCCACCCCATCCCACTGTGGCTAGGAATCAGCCTGTCTCAGGCCTGGTCCTCCCTCTGCCTGGGAGCATCGACCTCCCTTCTAAAGGTTCTGTTCTGCTAGGCAGCTCATGTGCATGTTCAAGATGTCTCAGTTTTCTGTTTGTCCTGCCTCTGTCTGCTTCCTGCCTCACTCTTGTCACCACTGCCACTGCCATCCCACCCACTTGGGCTGGGTTCCTCTTTCCTGCCCAGCTACAGGCTGTCCTGAGACAGCAGCATATGCTCAGGATGCTTCTTGTTGGTTTCATATTAAAAGAATGTGTAAATGGTGTGGCCAAATGTGTGTTTCTGAATGTACTGAATGAATGTCTTGCTAATTGGGTAGTTTTAAATCTGTACAACTGCTCAAAAAAATACCATGTGGTCTGTCAGTACCTTACAACATGTGGGCAGGTGCCATATTTATTAAGGGTGACCCTGTGACCACTGCCATTATGTTTTAGGTTAAAAGAGATACTTCACCACGATCTTGACTAAAAGCAAAAACAGACAAGNCACTATACTCTTTGCCCAAACTCCCTGTTCTCTTCACCTGTCTGTGTGTGTCTGCCTCTTCTTCCCTGCGTCTCCCACCTACTATGACTGTCACTGTCATGCTGTCTCCCACCCCATCCCACTGTGGCTAGGAATCAGCCTGTCTCAGGCCTGGTCCTCCCTCTGCCTGGGAGCATCGACCTCCCTTCTAAAGGTTCTGTTCTGCTAGGCAGCTCATGTGCATGTTCAAGATGTCTCAGTTTTCTGTTTGTCCTGCCTCTGTCTGCTTCCTGCCTCACTCTTGTCACCACTGCCACTGCCATCCCACCCACTTGGGCTGGGTTCCTCTTTCCTGCCCAGCTACAGGCTGTCCTGAGACAGCAGCATATGCTCAGGATGCTTCTTGTTGGTTTCATATTAAAAGAATGTGTAAATGGTGTGGCCAAATGTGTGTTTCTGAATGTACTGAATGAATGTCTTGCTAATTGGGTAGTTTTAAATCTGTACAACTGCTCAAAAAAATACCATGTGGTCTGTCAGTACCTTACAACATGTGGGCAGGTGCCATATTTATTAAGGGTGACCCTGTGACCACTGCCATTATGTTTTAGGTTAAAAGAGATACTTCACCACGATCTTGACTAAAAGCAAAAACAGACAAGTCAGATGGACTAACTGCCATCTTTACTAAGGGAGATCAGATGGGCAACCACTATTTTTACTAAAGTCAAAAGATATGTGTGTGTGTTTATGCAATTTAAAGTCAACTGTACATGTAGCTATTGTTTAGAAAAAATGTTTTAAACAATGACAATGATCTCTTTTTTCTTTTTTTAAAATTTATTTATTAAAACTTTTTACCTCTCCCCCTCCTCCCATTTCCCTCCACCTCCCCCACTCCTCCTCCCCCACCCTCTCCAGTCCCAAGAGCAGTCAGGGTTCCCTGCCCTGTGGGAAGTCCAAGG
>LOEQ01007305.1:43345-63955 GCA_001685075.1 Bramus lutescens | reverse complement strand
TATCTCAGCGGCTATTGGCTGAAGGAGCGGAAGGAGCTCCCGCAACAGGGGTGGTGTGTGCATGTTTGCTTGTGTGAAAGCTAGCAAGATGATCATGGGAATGGTGCAAGATCTTCAGGGACATGAAAACAGGATGGTGGAACAGTTGTGATGATAAAGCAGAAAGGGGTTAGCAGGAGGGGTGAGGCAGATGAAGACAGTGTGTTGGTACTTTTGAACATGGATTCTGAGTGTGGAGGCTCATCCTGTTCTGTTTACTTTGTTCATATTTGGAATTTTCCTGTTAAAAAGCTCAGAGAATGTTGTTCACTTAGCTCTGATCATAGGATGTCTGTTAATAAAGTTGTGACTGGTTAATTTCAGATGTTAATTTTAAAAATCTTCAGCCTCATAGTGACAAGTAACACTTCCTTTGGACAGCCATGAAGAACTGTACTCACGTCATTATGGAGCCCTCGATTCAGGCTTCAATAGTGTGGATAGTGGGGACAAGAGGTGGTCAGGAAATGAGGTAAGTGTTCTCTTCATATACCGGAACTCCTGACTTAGAAAAATTACATAAAATAGAGACATCAAAGAAAGGGGAGAAAACTTACATAGTCCTGCCATTGTAGAATTCTACACTGTTTCATCCCTTGTATGGATTTTCTGGAAAGCTGAATAGGAGTTGAGGTGGTTAAAACTGAAGCCTAGCTGGCACTTAGGAGGCTAAGGCAAGAGGACCACGAATTGAAGACAGCTTACACTGCATAGCAAATGTCTCAAATAAAACAATAAAAAAAAAACCCTGACATTAGAGCTTGATGGGCTGATGATGGAGCGGAGCAGTGATAGGAGGGTGCTGTTAGCCGGGAAAGTAAGTAGGACTTGAAACCAAGCTTCAAATTGTAGGTCAGTGGTGGAGCTCTTCCCTGGCTGCTGGCCTACAGTCCTACAGAAGGTGGGACATCTTAGTGAGTTCATTCACATGCCGCAAAACACGTAGGCTTGTTTGTTTGTTTGTTTGTTTGTTTGTTTGGATTAATTAATAGTATTATACATTATATGTATATATTAATAGTATATCTAGTCTATAGTATAATATAATTATATTATTTGACATACTTCAGGAGGAAATGACAGGTGGATCTCTGAGTTCAAAGGCAGCCAGGACTACATAGCAAGTTCCAGGCCAGCCAGGCCTGTACAGTGAGACCCTGTCAAACCTAAAAAAGTTAATAAATCAAATAATAAGTAAGTCAAACCAAATTAAAATTACATCACAACTTCTAATTTGTAGTTATGTATGTATGTATATATGTCTTGGTAACTATGTTCATGAATATTTCAATGCATATATATGTAGACAATTTAAACCCATGTATATTCTTACAGTTCTGAATATCCCTCTATTTTTGCTAATTGTGGTAAAGTTTGCCATTTTAAAGTACATATTTCAGTTGCATTAAATATATTCATATAATTATACAATATTCACTGTCAATTCCCCAAACTTTTTTGCTTTATCTTTTCTAAGTAAATTTTAGTTTCTATCCCTGTTCTTTGTATTATCTAAAATTGGAAATGATGATTTGTTTGTTTTTGTATCTTCCCCCTCCCAAGACAGGGTTTCTCTGTGTAGGCCTGGTTGTCCTGAACTCACTCTGTAGATCAGGCTGGCTTCGAACTCACAGAGATCCACCTGCCTCTGCCTCCCAAATGCTGGGATTAAAGGCGTGCACCACCACTGCCTGATGGAGATTATGGTTTTTAATGTTTCTGCTTTTTAAGCCTACAGATGAATTTTCAGATTTGCCACTTCGAGTGGCAGAGATTACTAAAGAGCAGAGACTTCGGAGAGAGAGCCAGTACCAGGAAAATCGCAGCAGTGTGGTAGTCTCAAATGGTGGAGGTAATCATGATTGTGATGACGTTTAAAGCCTTTATCGTTAGCTTGTTTTGTTTTATAGCAGACTCTCCTATAACTCAGACTGGCCTCTAACCCGTTAAGTAGCCAAGGTTAGCCTCAAACCTCCTCCTCCTGTGTCCACCTGATCTTCCTACCTCCTGCTGGGAGTACAGGCTTGTTCCACCACTCCTGGATTTGTAGTGCTGAGGATTGAACCCAGGGCATTTCGTGTGATGGGCAAGGACTTTGCCATCTCCCACATTAACGTTGTTTTTGTTTAAGAAAGAAACAGTTTGTTCTGGCTTAGGGTTCCAGAGGGATGCCATCCACTGTGGTGAAGACGACATGGCAGCATGCAGGGAAGGCATGGTGGGGGCCTAGGCAGTTAGTGATCTCCATTGTGATATAATCTTTGTCAAACCCGCTCTTTGCTGGTGTCTGTAGCTCCTTCACTCTTCTAAAGACTTCTGTTTATATATGACAAAAAAGTTTGGAATGAAAACCGAATTTCTCATTTTTAGTTTGTAATTGAAATTATTTCCCTCAAATACTTATTTCAGAGGAAACCTTAGAAAGTATAGTTTATCTGGAGTAGATTTTTGTTTATCTTGGTCTTACTACAATATTCTTCTGAAGTAATATTGTCTCTTTTTAGGATTCTCTATTTTAATGAGACTTCTTGAGCTCTTTCATCTGCTTGCATTTGTTTTTTAACTTTTAAAAATAGAGTTACTTGTTTATTGGGAAGGAGTGTGCCACCATAGGCACGATGAAGTTAGAGGACAACTTTTCTCTCCTTCTACCGTGTGGATCCTATAGATCAAATTCAGGTCATCAGGTTTAGCAAGAAATGCTTTTCCCTACTGAATCATTTAGCCTACCTGTTTAAAATGAGTTTTCATCCCATTGTCCAGGCTGACCTCTAGCTCCTGGGTTCAAGTAACCTTACACCAACCACCTGAACAGCTGGGACTAAGGTGCCTACCAGCATGCCCGTCCTCCAGGGCATGTCTTAGTGTAGACTCTGTTTCCCGTCTGGAGTATGTTCTTTGGAGCTTCTGAAGACTAGCTTTTCTTATTCTGACATTTTGAATTTAGGAGTCGTTTTTATAAAATAGACCATTCTCTCTGCTTCCATGTACTTCTGAAGCAAGTTTTAGGATTCCATTCTGTATTCTTCCAGTTTGAATTTTAAAGTCTAATGTTCAAATCTTGAGAGCCAGTGCTGAGGGAGAAATTACATAGATTTTCTAGAAATGCTAATGTTTTTGAGAAGCAGTTTTATTTCTGATGAAGTTAGGTGTTTTTGTGGGTTTTTGTTGTTGTTTTGACTTCTCTAGCTTACATTCTTCTTTCTGTCACTTACCATCCCATTCATATCTAGTAATTTTATTTTAAATTTTGCTCTCATATTAGTTATCTGTACTGTCATTATATTTAAGACAACATAATTTCCAACTGTGCTTTTCAGTGTGGTAGCCACTAGCCCCATGTGGTTATTCAGCATTTGAAATGTGGCATTTGGGGACTGAAGAGGTGGCCTCAGTGGATAAAGTATTTACTGTGAAAATACAAGGAGGTGAGTTCTAGCCCAGGCACCCACCTGAAAGTCAGGCATGGCAGCACCGAGACAGGTAGATCCCTCAAGGTCACTGGTGATCTCCAGGTTCCATGGGAAACTCTGTTTTAAAAAATACAGCGGAACCCAACTAGGTGGCTCACCCAGTAAAGGTACTTGCAGCCAGTTTTTATGATTTGCATTTGATCCCTGGAACTCACTTGCTGGAAGGAAAGATCCAGTTTGTGCAGGTTTCCCTCTGACATCCACATAGGTGCCATGGCTTATGTGTCCTTTGCAAATAATAAATGTGACTTCCACATGGCATATGTACCCCCAGTAAGTAATAAATGTGACCTCCACATGTGTGCCATGACATATGTGCCACCTTAAATAATAAATGTAAAAAAAAAACTTACTAGCTTATAAAAAATAAGGTGGCTAACAATAAAGACATCTGCCATCAATCTCTCGCCTCCACATGTACACACACATTTGCACATATACCCACATGCACACTTGTACACATGCATACACCACAAATATACCCAACATACAAATTTTAAAAGCTGAAATGTGGCTTTTCTGAATTGAGATATAACTACAAAATCTTCATCAAATGTTGACTGTGCTAATCTGGATAGTATGAAAGCCTGATGTTGCTTTCTTGAGAAATGGTCTTAATATATAAACTATTTAATTGGACAAATTACGGCAAATAAAATAAGTGAATATATATATATAATTGCATCAGATTTCTAATGTAATATCTTATAACCTTTTAATTCTTTTAAATCTTAATAAACGTGTAACAGAAAATTCAATTTAATATAAGCTGCAGTTCATTTAAATTCAGTGTTCTGGCACAGTAAGACAGCATAAAACTACAGTTGGGGTTTTATTGTATTGCTTGAGAAACATCTTCACAATGATCTCTTTCCTAGTGAGCCATTTTAACTAGCTGTTAAAAGTAGTTATCTTTAACTTGGCAGTTGCAGACTTCCGGAAGCTGTAGATGAAAGCATTCTATGTGTCTTCAGCTGCCTCCTCTCCTCCAGTGCGTTTCTAGTGGAGTAGACGTTTTGTTTAAAAAGTTTAAGATACACTTTCCAGTCAGTGTCTTTGAGAAGAGAAAATTTTTCAGATGATTCCCTTTCACTCCCAGACTACTGCAGAACTATCTGAAGCATTGCCCTCTAGCAAGTAATCTTCTAATAGGGAAATCTTTGTTCTCTCTTTTTTTTTAAGTTTGAGCTGCAGGAAGGGAAACAGTCAATAAGTTTCTTATCCCATATCTTCTGTTGTCTTCTGTTCTCTTTTGAGTTAACTGTTACATTTTCTGGATCTCAAACTAATGAAAAGATACAGATAGCCTTCTGTCTCTAAGCAGCAACCGTCTCCTGTCCCACAGACTCAGGCTGCCTGTTTAAAACACTATGGAGCCATCCAGAGAAAATAAATAGATGTCAGGGTCTACACTTCAATGGTTCACCCTCAGTTTTTGCATTCTTTCGTGTATTTGGGCTAAGGTTTTCAAAAGACTACTTTTGCAAGGGTCTGTAGACTAACTCCTAAAGGCATGTGTCACAGAACAGACAAAGGGGAAGGGAGAGTGTAATTTAAGCAAATGTCTTTATTGTCTGTTTAACTTTGAATCTCTCTCTGTCTCTCTTTCTCTGGGGTGTACAGTGGAGCATGATCTGGACCAGATTGACTACATTGACAGCTGTACTACAGAAGAAGAAGAGAACGATGTCAAACAGCACAAAGGCTTGGATGCCAACAGTCTCAGCTCACAGTTCATGGCATACATTGAACAAAGGCGGATCTCCCATGAGGTAGAGTCCCATTCTAGCCTAAGAAAGTTGGTATTCCTACTGAAAACAATTTGGGATGGTGTAGATTTCAGTTGTGGCAGTTATTTATTGGTTTAGGCCTATTTGTTTTATTTTCCTTTCCAATTTTAGTTCTGGATTTTTCAAACTTAATTTGGAAAAATAGGAAGTAGTCTAAAAAATGGTTCAAATTTTATCCTTCAGATCAGAAGGCAGGTTTCATTCATTTGAAGATGCAGTAAAAGGAGACCCGACCGTGACACCTGAGCGTGACCTCAGGCCTTTGTGGAGAGTGCATGGGACAGGATACTTTTCCTTACTATATTGTTTTGCTTTCTGACTGGCTTTTTTCTTTCCTTTTCTTTTCCTGATTGGTTTGCTTTTATATTATTGCTAACTATAAATCATAATTTGATAGGTAATTAATTAAGCCAACGTTGACTTTTGAGGAAACACTCAAGTTAGCCATAGAATAATAATAATTTTAATTATACTGATGCTTTTATCCTATGTTACCAGAATATAAATTGTTTGCTATTAAAATTCTTGGGTGTCTCATATAATGAAGCATTGAATTGCCTAAAAAACAAGTAGGCATTCAGACCACTGTAGAATCTCCGCCAATTCCTCAAGGGTCTCAAGTAGAACAGCATTCTTCAATCTATCTAGTCAGCAGAGTAAAATGACTTCATTCTTGTGTGTGCTGTGTTCATGTCTGGAATTTGTCCCAGGCTCTGAGCAGGCAGTTGTTTGAGGAACACTGGGGCCTTTTTGAAGAGTGCTGTCTTTAACTTATCAATCAAGGATCAACTGCTTCAAGCGGAGTGACTGTGGAGCAATAGCATTCCTCCAGAGAGAATCCTCTGCTCCTGTTTGAAGGCTTTGAACACAGTCGTTTTTGTTGCAGTTCAGAGGACACTTGTTTCTAAATCAGATAAAATCACATAAAACAAATCCTGTAGCCAAAAAATAATGATAGACCAGGGATTGATAAAACTGATCTGTGGTTCAAGCTGTTAGAGGCTATTAGTTTCTCTGCTGGAGTCAAGACTTGCTTTCTAATAAAATTTAAATTAATAATGCTACATAATGATCTTTAGAGAAATCCTTTTTTTTCTGTCTTCCTTTAATCACTTTATAATGATAGGTTGTCTGAGTGGAGTGTCTCTACAACATGGAACAGAAACGGCTCACTGGCCTACTGAGCAGTGTCCCTACCACACTATAGAGGCTCCTTTAGTGTTTTTAAGTTCTAACTACTTTTGTGCAGTAGCTATAATTCTTGGCATAGTGCTCTTAGTATTTCTGTGTCATATCGCTTTCTACAGTTGGGCAGTGTAACTTCTGCTGCAGCAGTGGAAGGGAGTCACACGCTAGCTCAGCAGATGGAGCTCAGCTTGCCAGGAGGGAGTTCTGAGCTCTTTTGTTTTGTTTTTGTTTCTTGAAACAGGCTCTCTCTACAGAGTCCTGGCTGTCCTGGAACTCACTATATAGACCAGGCTGGCCTCGAACTCACAGAGNTCCCGCGTAATGAGATACTCTTTGTAATCACTAATTAATATAAAAAATAAAAATATAACCATTTAAATAAAATAAATATTCATAGAGTTTGCATATTTTTATTTATCAAAGCCCATGTAATAATATGGGGTTTTTGTGTGTGTTTCAGTTTGGTTCTGCTTTTGTTCATTTGTTAAATTTTATGTATGTGTTGGTGAGTTTGTCAGCACACATACACAGTGCATCCATGAAGGTCAGAGGACAACTTCGGAGTTGGTTCTCACTGTCTAGCTTTCTGGAGGTTCTGGAGAGCAAACTCAGGTGGCTTGCTTTACACAGCAAGTGCCTTTCCACATGACCCATCTCAACAGCCCTTGTTGTTAGGTTTTTGAGATTGGAGTCTTCCTGTCATGCAGGCTGTCCTCCAACTCAATTTTTTTGCCTCAATTTCTTGAGTTTTAGGATTATAGGTATGCACCATCACAACCTGCTAGCCTGCATGTTTTTAAACACAACACTCATAAAGGAATATCCTGTCAAAATAAAATTTTAGTGTCTAATTTTCTAAAAGTAAAAGTAATTAAGAATATATTGACAACTATATATATATAAAATGTATGTTAAAGTTATTTTCTTTTTTCCTTTTGGTCTAGGGTTCACCAGTAAAGCCAGTAGCTGTTAGAGAGTTTCAGAAAACAGAAGATATGAAAAGATACTCACATCAAAGCAGGTGTGAAAAGGCAACTCTATGTCATTTTTCTGTCTTGAAACTCAGTATTAAGACTGTGAATCGATTTTGGTTTTGTGTAAATCCAAATATAACGAAGCCATGTGACTTAGGTGTGCTTTCCATGCCATGTATTTAAACTAGATCTGTCTGCATTTGTGCTCACGCCATTGCAAACATGGTAGCTAAACCAGGACCTTAGAATTGGCTGATTTGAAAGTACTTAGTAATAATGAAATTTTGTGATGAAGGTTGTGTATTTATTCTAGAAAATTTAAAGATTTTCAGAAGCCTCTACTCTGTAACTTAAGTTTTTGGTGGTGGAACAGAGCAGGTTATGTGTATTTTCTTTCTTTCTTCAATATATACAGTCTCTCCGCTGCACTGAGTCTCCCTATTTCTAAAATTAGCTCAATATTGTTTTTAAGTCTAGAATTCTAAAATGTTTCTGGCTATAAACTATAGTTAGTTAGTTTTTTTTTTCAGTCTTTGGTCTTTGTGTATGAAATCTTAAAAACAGTAGGCTTGATATATCTGTTCTTGTTTTGTTTTTCCAAGTCAGTGTTCCTCTATGTAGCCCTTGGCTGTCTTAGAAGTCAATCTGTAGACCAGGCTGTCCTTTAACTAAGAGATCCACCCTCGTGGACTCAGAAGCATGTGCTACCACACCCAGCTGACAGTAAATGTGTTATCTGTCATCCATCCTAGGTCTTTACACAAATAGCATGCTGAATGTCGTCTCAGGAACTATGATGTTGATGGACTGAAGAAAATGTATGAAGAGTAATCAATAAGAAAAAATATTTTAATTGTATTTTATTTGCCTTGGTGTTTTGTCATGCTGTCGGGTCCCCTGGAACTGAAAGCAGAGACAGTTATGAGCTGCCATGTGGGTGCTGGGACTAGAATTCAGGTCTTCTGAAAGAGCGGTCAGTGCTGTATTCCACCGAGTCATCTCTCCAGGCCCACATATGAAAATTTTATAACTTGACCTTTTATACTCATAAATTATTCCTAAGAGGTTTAGTTAAATTTTATATACTTTATCTCAGAATGGATATGGTCATTTTCTTTAAATGCCCATTAGGCACACCCTTAAGACTTGAGTAAGCTGTTAGACACAAGAGATATGGAGAACTTAGAGCTTAAACAACTGACAAAAGAACCTGAGCAGGAGCACTCATAGGGATGGAAGACAAAGGATAGTGTGAAAGGCTAAGATGAAAAGAGCAGGGTTCATTCTTCCTCTCTGCTGCCTTCGAGGTCGCTGCCATCTCTTGCATCTACCCCTCCTGCATCTGATGAATTCCAAAAAGAGGATCAACAAGCCGGGCAGTGGTGGCACACGCCTTTAATCCCAGCACTCAGGAGGCAGAGGCAGGTGGATCTCTGTGAGTTTGAGTCCAGCCTGGTCTACAAGAGCTAGTTCCAGGACAGGCTCCAAACCTACAGAAAAACCCAGTCTCAAAAAAAAAAAAGTGTGTGTGTGTGTGTGTGTGTGTGTAGAGAGAGATAGATATATGAAGATGTTGAAGCCTAGCAGACTAGTAAATTTCCTAATTCATTGGATTTATAACAATATATAGGAATTATTAATTATCAGATTATTCCCAAAGCAAATATTAGGCAATGCTCATATACAAAGGGTATTCTAATAATTACATGCATATAATTATTATATATATTATGTATAATTATAGATGTGACTAATAATGATTCGATTATTCCCAAAGCAAATATTAGGCAATGCTTGTACACTAACTAAGGATATTCCCTGTTGGCCTGTTTCTTTTTTTTCGAGATGGGTGTCTTGGATGTTTGTGTAGGTAGCAAAGGCCAGTTGAAGTTGTCTAGAAAGTAGGCATTTACCAGTGACAGAGGTGAAGAGACAATAAACAACAATTAAATTTTGCCTGCTTTTCAATTTTAAATTGAATCCTTGTTTTTAATTTGTTTTCTCTGTCTGTGTATGTGTGCGCACGCATGCGTGTGCATGTACTGTGTCTGTGTTCAGACACCATAGAACAATTTGTAGGGAGTCAGTCACTTCTCTCCTTCCACCACGTGGATTCTCGGGGTTAAGCTCAGGTTGTCAAGCTTAGTATCAAGGATAAAGATCCATTGAGCTGTATCACTATTGTGTTACAGCTCTGAGGGAAAGGTATCCTAGCAGCTGAGAGCCAAGAAATACTACAAAATCACACCACACAATAAACTTCACACAGAGATTTATTGGGAAAGACACAGGAGGGAGAGTGGCTGCCTTTTTGTGGTAGAGAAGCAGCAAGGATCCTACCAGAGAAAAGTTAGGCACATTAGGTGAGGTGGTAGCCCTAAGTGCCAGGTCAAAGAATTTGAGCCCCTGAGTTTGACCTCTAGCACTAGCAAGAAAAAACAATTTTGTTTTTTAGGTGTTGTGATTACAAGAGCTTAGAAAGTTTTCTTGTTTGCCTACTAGCTTACTGATGTCAGTTAAACACGCATGATTTACAGAGCCTTGAAAAATGTAACCCTGCTTGAGGAAGAAAATAACTACCAAACTGTAAAATCGAGGAGGATGGTGCTGTCTTTGTGTTTGGTAAGCAGCACATAGGGCCACCTTTTCCTTCAGAATGAAAGTCAGTAATCGTTACTGCATTCCTTAAGATGCTATATTGTAAATATAGTCCCGGTATAGGCTCTGTCTCAGTCCAGGTTTCTGTTGATGAGATGGCTGTGTCATCAGAGGATCTCAGTTCACATAGCTCTTGTTTCAGTGATGGTATTAAAGTGGGTAATGACTCTATGTGTCACCAAAAAAAAAAAAAAATAAGGTGCTATTTGAAAAGTGCTCTCAGCCAACTGTCATCCTGTTGGCTGGCATAGACGGTGGGTAGCTAGCCATCAATGATGCCATCACATGGTATGCAAGTTGGGGGCATCAGGTAAGCTGTGGTTTAATGTCATTTCTTGGGCATACGTTTACTCTTTTAGTCCTAACTCAGCAGGTTGCCTGCTGATCGGCAGAAACTTCTGTTAATAATGAAAATTTCTCTTGTCCCTTATCTTGCTGTCAGTGAGTTCTTATTTTTCTTTTTGGGAGCCAGGGTTCCAGCTGAGCCATCATCCGTGTTATCACTGCCACCAAACCACAATCGGGTAAGTTTTTTTAGCTATTAGATTTGTTGCTGTTGTTTGGTGGGTTTTTTTGGTTTTTGGTTTTGGTTTTTGGGGTTTTTTTTTTGAGACAGGGTTTCTCTATGTAGTCCAGGTTGTACTGGAACTCACTCTGTAGACCAGGCTGGCCTCAAACCCAGAGATCCACCTGCCTCTCTGCCTCACGGGTGCTGGAATTAAAGGTGTATGCCACCACTACCCGGCCTAGTTACTAGATTTATCTTTGTTATTTCTGTTTTGATTTTGCTAAACTAATATAACATTCTTTTAATTTTTAATATTTATTTAATGTGTTTATATACATGTGTGTTCTATATGTTTGTATATGTATGTGTGTGTCCGTGTCCTTGTGCGCATGTGTGTGCCTATGCATGCACATCACACAGCATGCATGTAGAGGTAAGAGGACAACTTTGGGGAGTTGTTTCTTTTACCACGTGGGTTCCTGGGATTCAGCTCAGGTCATTAGGTTTTGATGGCAAGCACCTTTACTGACTGAGCTTTCTTGCCAGCCCAGTTTTCTTTTAAATACTTAAACTGCCATTAATTGCCAAATATCTATAAATCTTACTATTTGTCTTCTCAGTTCATATAGCATGTGTCCATGATAGTTCCTGCTTTCATACATATAAGAACAGTGAATTTTTAAAAATGTTAATACTGCAAAGTAAAACTCGAGTTAGCAGCATTCTTTATATTGATACAGGTTATTGACATGTTGACTCTTATCCCCACTTGCATGTCCAACATGAAACCTCTTGCAGCTTTCACATTCAGACTTGGAGCTTCATCAGAGGAGAGAACATTCAGTCGAGTGCACTCGGAGAGAGGCACAGCTTGCAGCTCTGCAGTATGAGGAGAAAATAAGGACTAAGCAGATTCAGAGAGATGCTGTCCTGGACTTTGTCAAAGTAAGACCTTTACCATCATTGACAGATAATATACTCTTGAAGTTAAGAGAGGTAAATATTTATTCATTTTGCCAGGACTGTCAGTTATTGTTGCCTTAATTAAAGGGCCAGTTGTTTCTCTCATAAGGAATCTCAACTAAAGATAGAGTGACTGTCTCCATAGCCATAGTTATCACTGGTTATAGGCCAGTAGAAACCATTATCCTGACCACCTTACTATGGGGTTGCTGGCTCTCCCATCTCAGGTATAGTATAAAGATAATGAAAGTGGCCAGGTGATGGTGGTGCACGCCTATAATTCCAGCACTTGGGAGGCAGAGGCAGGTGGATCTCTGTGAGTTCAAGGCCAGCCTGGTCTACAGAGTGAGTTCTAGGACAACCAGGACTTATATAGAGAAAACTTGTCTTAGAAAACAAAACAAAAAAGATCATGAAAGTGGCAGTGCTGTGTGAATGTCACAGTGTTGTCTCCAGATTTTTCCTGTAGCAAATGCTGTTTGTTGGGAGGCTACCAGGCTTCGTTCTTTCGTGATCTCTGATTCTTTCCTTCCTTCCTGTTTCCATACCTGCTCAGTAAGGACAACCCTGTTACCGTTTCTTCTGTGGCTATTTTATAGCATCTCTTGTGTAGTCTGAGGACTATGGGAAACAAATTTTGATTTTATGGCTTTTTTTTTTCATTTAAAATCACTCTTGAAATTATTAAGTAATAAATATTAAGTTATTTATCATTTTATTCGCTTAATATGTATCTCCCATTCATTTGCACACTTCAGGATAGGAACTGTCTGTTTTGCTCGCCAGAACTTAGCAGGTTTGAGTCTATAGAGTTCTGGAGATTTTTGTTGAATGAGTCATTCTTGCCTAGAAAAGTTTCCTGTGCTTTAGAATTTTAGATCAAGATCATTTTTTGAAAGTACTCTATGCGTTTTTGTTTTATTGTTTTTCATGATGAATTCTTCTTTATATTTATTTTTATGTGTGTTTTGCCTGCATGTACATATGTGTGTGTGTACTGCATGTATGCCTGGGGCTCTTGGATGTAAGAAGGTTTCAGACCCTGTGAAACAGAGTTGTTGGCCACCATGTGGTTGCTGGGAACCACACACAGATGTGCTCATCTGCTCCCACCCCGGCTGTGTCAGTACTCTGAGAGTGATGGTCCTCCTCCTCCCTGGAGTCCTTCAGTCAGAACCTATTGCTCTGTCAAAATTTAGGAAAACCATTTGTTCATTGACAAATCTAACATCAGTATTCCTAGAAACAAGTTTATAGAGTCTGAAAATTGATCTCAACCAAACCTGTCACCTCTCAGCCCGTTTCTTCTCTCTGCCCGAGATGTCTCTCTCCTCTTGTGCCTTCTTATCACTGAGAATGTAGG
This sequence comes from Bramus lutescens, assembly GCA_001685075.1. Lineage (NCBI taxonomy): Eukaryota > Metazoa > Chordata > Mammalia > Rodentia > Cricetidae > Bramus > Bramus lutescens. The sequence goes on along the minus strand of LOEQ01007305.1, from coordinate 50,999 downwards.
TAGCTAAAATGTCTGTTTTATCACACTCTTTTACCTCCTGTCATTCTTTTGCTTAAATCATCTATTACTACACACTGTTTCTTCTGATTTGTCAAGCATCGCCCCCTTCCATAAGTCTTTACTTGACTTATTACCAAGTAAAGACTTAAAACAAGTCAAGACTCTCTGTTTATTTTATATTTATAACAGGGAAGCTGAGAGTGTTTGTTTTCACAAATGAAGCTGCAGCTCTACAGAAATGAATGAAGTACTGGTCCCACATTGTAGACTAATTGTGGTCAGAAAACAAACCTAGGTTTCCTAAAGCCTTGCTTGACTCATTGGTCGTTCACTAACTGGATAGGCCTTGAGGGAGCACTGTGATGAGCCTGTAAAGGTAAATAGAGTACAAGGCTCACGTGGAACAGTGAGTACAGAAGGGGAAGGAAAGGCTCGGGGTGAAAGCACTGTTTTACATCAAGGCAAAGAAGAAGCTAGAGAGCACATCGGCCACACTGACCTCAGAAGGACGTGATGTGTTATCCTAGGAACGCTCTGCGGCTTGACAGCTTGAGAGAATGGGAGTGGTTTAGTAGCTAGGAATGTGCTTCCATAACTTACACACTTGACTTAATGGCACTTGAGGAAAATAGCAGCTAGTTTAGAATTTGGATTGAAGACAGCAAAAGCTAGTAAGTTGATGAGATGGTGAAGATGACAATGGGAACAATACTTAGAAAATTTATTGAATGGCTTTTTCATACCAAACATTGTTTTAAGCAGTTTCTCTTAAAAGTCTGTGTCCTTGTCCCCCTCCACCTCCTCTCCTCCTTTTATTTTGTTCTTATTTTTTGAGACAGGGTTTCTCTGTGTAGTCCTGGTTGTCCTAGAACTTGCTCTGTAGACCAGACTGGCCTTGAACTCAGAGATCTACCTGCCTCTGCCTCCAAAGTGTCACTGTGCATGTGTCACTGTGTGCTTTTCTGAGCTATTCTGTGCCCCCCAGATGTATAATATTAAACTTATAAGTCTGTTACTATTTTAATATTATCATGGCAGGCATTGTGTACTTTGTAAATTATCATATGTGTTAGTGATATTTTCTTCATAATCTAACAAATTTTGCTTGAAGATCAGAATGCATGGCTAAGCCACTAGTTAGCCATAGAGGCCAAGCAGTGGTGGCACACATCTTTAATCCCAGCACTTGGGAGACAGAAGCAGATGGGTATCTGTGAGTTCAAAGCTACCTGGGGCTACACAAGATTGAATCTGTCTAAAAGAGAAACAGAACTCACACAATGGTGATCCCACCACTTGGGATCACATGCCTTTAATCCCAGCACTAGGGATGTGGACACAGGAGTGATGGGGGGAGAAAGGAGCTCAGGGGCAGTCAGTCTGAGGATTCGTAGAGACAGGATTGCCCTGTCAGTCTGAGCATTGGAGAGGTAAGAACTCTAGTGGCTGGCTGCTCTGATCTTCAGCATTAACACCTAATCTGACTCTGGGATTTTATTATTAAGACCAATTAGAATTTGTGATACACATATGAGAAATTTCTAAATTAAAGGATACCGAACAATGACTAAATCATTGAAGATAAATTTAGGAAGAAATATGTAAAGCCATTTGGGTGAATGAGCTCATGAGAGAGTATTCATGTGATACTCTGAATATGTATGTGTAGGTTTTAATTTTTTCTATTTATACTTACAAAAGCATGATAGTGTAGTTTATTGCTGTTTTTTATTTAAAATGTTTTAAGACAGGAGCATAATCTCCTTAACTAGTAAATACAAGAAATAAATTGTAGTGTGGGAGGTCCTTCTGTATATGTGTTGCTTTTATTGGTTAATGAATAAAGCTGTTTCGGCTAGTGGCTTAGCAGAATAGAGTAAGGAGGGAATTTTAAGCAGATAGAAGAGGAAAGAAGGCAGAGTTAGGGAGATGCCATGGAGCCACCAGAAAAGAAAGATGCCTGTGTGCTGGTACCGGTAAACCACAAGCCTCATGGTAAAATATAAAATAATAGAAATGGGTTAATTTAAGATGTAAGCACTAGCTAAAAATATGCATAAGCACTAGGCCTAGCAGTGTTTTAATTAATATAGTTTCTGTGTGATTATTTCTGGTCTGGATGGCCAGGAAGCAAACAAGCAGCCTCCGCCTACAAAATTGATGTGATCCATTTAATTAAATGGAATGTATAAGTTCCAATGTTGAGATTCTAACTAGCTTCCACTTTCTGGGCATATAGCAGAAAGCATCACAAAGTCCACAGAAACAGCAACCTCCTGGAGACGGTGAGGTAAGTCCATATAATTATTTTTCTTGGAATTTATTATTTTTGCAATAGAAATGAAATGTTTGATATGCAGTTATCATGTTTTCAGTGATCAAACTATTTAAATGATAAAAAAAAAGCTTTTTTGGCTGATGTAGTGACACATGCCCAAAATTCCATCATCTGGAAGGCAGAGGCTAAAGAGTTCAAGCCTACCCTAGGCTTCATAGTGAATTCCAGGCTAGCCTGAGCTATATAGAGAAACCCCCATCTCAAACCAACCTTCTTCCCAAAATTGTCTTTTTCCTCCACCGCAAAATTTTACATATGAAGGAAAATAAGGTACAGGATAAAGAAGAAGGCTATGAGAATATATAGATTAGGGCTGTATATAAAACAATCTAGAGAGTCCATCCCTCCCTCCCTATTTGCAGGTGAATGGTTTTGGTGCTCAACCAGAGAGACCATAGCATTTTGGTTCAGTGTTTATTTCCTTGTTATATCTCATATGTGTTAGTTCCATATCAGCCCACACAGTTTCATTGCAAATAAATACTTATAATTAATTGCTTAACTGTTTAAATTTTTGTGCCTATTTTTGTCTGCTAAAGTGAAGATTACTAAATGAATGCTGTTTTAGTATAGCTGACCTTTGTATTGACCAGTTTCCTTTATTTTTACCTCCTATATTTTCAATCTATGATCATTGCTCTATTTGACTTTGTGAAGTACAGTATTTGAAAACTTAATGTAAGGTGGGCAGGATGGCTCAGCAAGTTGGACTCTTTGTACCAAACCTGATGACCAATCTGAATTTAATTCCCAGAACCCACAGGACAGAAGATGACAACTGACTCCCACAGATTGTCCTCTGACCTCCACACGTATGCTGTGGCATATGCACATGGGACACAAACACACTCCTAAATAAATACATGTAAAACCTAATGTGGAGCTTTTTAGAGCACATGGTTTTAAAGCACAGTTCTTAATAATTGTTTGGATTTACTCCTGCCTGAACATTTTGAATGTGGCGTGAGACCTTAAGGGGTCACACGTGTATTTCCAGTTGTCTTTTTTCTTTTTCTTGTTTGAGATGATGTCCCATGTAGCCCAGCCAGGTACTCATACTCATTATGTAAGGTGATGACCCTTGAATTCCTGCTCCTTCTGTCCCCATTTCCCAAGTGTTTTGTGCCAGGACACCAGCTGACATTTCCTTACTTGTCTGAGAAAGGCAATGAAAAAGTTACCTAGAACAGAAATCATGACTCTTAGGTTTATTTCTGATTTGTCATTGGTTTTCAAAGTGACCGCAGAGTCTTTATGCTTTAGCTGCATGCGTACCTTATTGTTCGCTTCTGTGAGCAGAGTCACCGCCTGCCTGAACCTTAGAAGGTGTGTAGACAATAAGGTCTCATTTGAGGTTGTGTGAGGTCTCTAGGATGAAGTCAGTACTCAGAATCAACTTACTGACTGATGGTGCATGAACTACAGGTGATGCATGGTCCTGTGTGTCAGCATCTTTGGAAACGTGTCTTCATATGTTGCTTTCCTATGTATGTATATGTGAAATGTGTCACTTGTGTACATATTTGTTTTTGACATTGCTTCATTTTCTTCCCCTTCCCAGTGTCCCCTCCCATCCCGAAGGTCTCAGCACACAGATGATAGTGCCTTGTTAGTGGTAAGAGAACGTGCAAGTGGAGTTCGTGTTATTTCCAGCTGTTGTGCTTTCACTTAGAATTAATGTAAATACCATAAAACATAATGGGCGCTGTCACTAAATGCCTTATGAACAACCAGAACTACTTCTTTCTGCTAACTTTGTGATCTAACCAGGCTTCTAGAGTTTGACTCATACAACTTTCCAGGGCTTCCCAAGGGAAAGCATTTACATTGAGAACCCTGCTGGCTTTATATGTGATGAGACATAATGTCAGAGTTAGTTTTGTAAATGCCTTTTCTGATTTTGAGGGCATCTTGTTAATCATTGATTTAGTTCGTGAGTCACCCCCATGTGTTAAATGGAGTCCCGCCCTCCATGACACTAATTATATATTGACAACCTATTTTATCGTGTATTTGTTTTTGTTGATTTCATTTTTACAAAACATCCTTCCCCCCTTGCAAATCCAAGCAGTGTTCCACATGCACACTGACGCTGGAATACCCCACTGGTTGCATAAGTGGGGACAAAGCTTTATTTACAAGCCTGAAGTGTAAATGCTTATGTGAAGATTGTTCTTCCGTGCTCATTTGTAACTCAGGAAAACATTAACTGTAGTACTGTCTATTGACGGTTCTGATACTGTTGTACTTTATTGCCTGTTGCTTCATCCCCTAAAGTGGGTGTAACATGAAGGCTTTATTTCAAGTTCTTTGTGTCAGTCTCTTCCTCCTCCTCTTTTTTTTGTTCGTCAAATGTGAAAAGGCCTTGTCCTCAGATCTTTGTAATGAATGCTATTCTCTCCTCCTCTTTTTTTGTTCGTCAAATGTGAAAAGGCCTTGTCCTCAGATCTTTGTAATGCTATTCTCTCTCTCTCTCTCTCTCGCTCTCGCTCTCTCTCGCTCTCTCTCGCTCTCTCTCACTCTCTCTCTGCATGTACTGCTCTTCTCTCTACCTGTACTCCTTGATTGGTTCATACTAATTCATCAGAGATCTGCTTAAGCTTCCCATCTTTGAAATGGCTTCTTTCCTGGGGCCAGAGAGATGGTTCAGCAGTTAAGAGCACTTGTTGCTCTTACAGTTAACTCAGATTCCAGTTCCCAGCACCCACATGGTGGTTCACAACTGTGTGTGACTCCACTGCAAGGGATACGGTGCCCTCCTCTGACCTCCAGCAGCCATCAGACGCACACATGGTGCATATGGTGGAATACATACTTTAAGGCAAAACACCTATAAATCATATAGAGAGTTGGGGAGGCACTGTGATCATGAAAAGATTTCTCAGTGGGTAAAATACTTGCCTTGCATGCATAAAGACCTGTATTTTATTCAGCACCCACTTTAAAAGCCAGGTATGGTGGTGCACACCATAATACTAGTACTGGGGCCATGTCCAGTGTCCCTGGGTTCTGCTGACCAGCTAGCCTAGCCTACGTGACATTCATGAGTAAAGCACATGCTGTGCAAGTATGGGGACCTGAGTTTGAGGCCCTGGAACCCACACAAGGTGGGATTCAGTAGTGTGCCTGTACCCTGTGCTCCTGCCGTGAGAGTGAGTGCACACAAACACCGTCATCCCGTTCATTATGCAGCAGCTTGTGACAGAGAGACCTGAAGGCGTAAGTCATAAACAATCCCACACCAGTTGGGAATTAAAGGGNGCACACAAACACCGTCATCCCGTTCATTATGCAGCAGCTTGTGACAGAGAGACCCTATCTCAAAAAAGAGGACCAAAACCTCAGGTTGTCCTCTGACTCCACACATGCATCATGGTACTGGTGTGCCCATACCCCACACACATTTATAAGCTTACATTTTGTGCACACGAAGACTTTTTAAAAGGTAGAGTCAAGTGAAAGTAAGACTGCACTTCGCCCTCCTTGGTGCTGGCCATTTGGAGCTTTGCAGATGTGAAGAGGAAGTGTGGGGTCGTCTGCACAGCATGAAGCAGAGCCTCATGTCCTGGCTCTTCCCCAGTATAACTTGGGTTAATATTGAAAAATACTTTGATTTATTAAAAATAGATCAAAAATGCTTCATTAAAAATGAATTCTCTGGCTGTATTATTTCCTTTTCACAAAACAATAGAAGTTTCAAAGTGATTTTGCTAAAATCATAGGTGTCTTAAGTTTTATTTCTATGCGACATAATTTTTCTTTTTTGTTTTTTTTCGAAACAATTTTACTTTGGCACCTGTCCTGGAACTTGCTCTGTAGACCAGGCTGGCCTTGAACTCACAGAAATCTGCCTGTCTCTTCCTCTTGAGTGCTGGTATTAAAGGTGTGCACCACCACTTTCCAGCATGAAATTTTACTAAGAAATACCTTTTTTATTACAAGATGTATGTATATATGGGAAACATGAGTTCTGAAAACATTTGCTTGTCTTTTTATTTTCTGTGATTATTAGCAGCTATAAAACTAGAATGCTTCTTAATTCTAGATTACTGTGGTCTGAGGTCATGAGAGTATACTATATTATATACATAGAAACATTCTGCTATGTAAATGTTACATGATGCAGTTTTCCCTAACTCTTGTCAGCCTTATTAGTATCTTAGTAAACAATTTAAAAGTTTGTTGATGACCTTTCCTCTGCTAATTTTACTGCTTAGCTTTGCCTGCCTGGCATTTGCTAACTCAAATGCTGCCTTCTGTTTCTTCTCTTTGTTTGAAATGTAGTCGCTGTCAGGCACGGAACGAGTAAGCTGCGTGGCTGCCCTGCCTCACTCTTCTGCCTTCACACCTCTTAAGGTAGCTCTTGTTGCATTAATGCACCAGGAAATTCCAGGAGGGGAACGGGTGTGTTTGAGGGGCTCTTAAATTTTCAATGGATTGGAGTAACAGCAAGGCAGACTCAGGGATCTCCTGAAATATGCCTAAAGTTAGGGAAGTATTAGCACTAGTCTCACCTGACTTTGCAAGTTTCACAAAGCCAGAGCTAGTCAGAGCCAACATCAGTCATTTACATACAGAGTCTGTGTGAAAGCTCACTCTGACTTTTTGCTTGAGGTTGGTTATTTACTGTAGTTAATACACACTTGTCGAATTAATTCTGTCACCTAATATGCATACAAAATAATTTGAGTCCACTCTGCACAAGTGTAGATGCCAAAAACTCTCTATAGCAGTGACTCTCAGCCTGTAGGTTTTGACTCCTTTGGGGATAGAATGACCCTTTCACAAGGGTCGCATATCAGATATTTACATTATGATTCATAAAAGTTGCAAAATTACAGTCATGAAGTAGCAATGGAAATAATTTTATGGTTGGGGGTCACCTCAACATGAGGAACTGTATTAAAGGTTGCAGCATTGGGAAGGTTGAGAACCACTGCTCAATGGGAAAGGTTAGCTGATGGTGACCTGGGCCACCTGTGTTTGTGTATTACTTTTCTCGTACCTGTGACAAAATATCTGACAAAAATAACTTAGGGAAGAAGAATTTCTTTTGCTTTGTGATTTCAGTCATAATCATGGGAAGGTGTAGTGTTGGAGGTCACAGTAGTGAGAGTGTGTGAAGGAAGCCCTCCTGTCTCAGCAATAGGACAGGAAGAGAGGACTGCAGACCAGGCACTAGGCACACCTTTAATCCCTACACTCAGGAGGCAGACGCAGGTGGATTACTGTGAGTTCAAGGCCAGCCTGGTCTACAAAGTGAGTTCCCGACAGGCACCAAAGCTACACAAAGAAACCCTATCTCAAAACACCAAA
>LOEQ01007305.1:2259-13439 GCA_001685075.1 Bramus lutescens | reverse complement strand
GGACAGAGTGGAGGTGGCCGCTCAAGTCAGTCAGTCAATCCCAGGACAGAGTGGAGGTGGGCAAGAAGTCCCACCCTAGCTTAGAAGACAATGGCAGTTGATAGCTTTTAGGAGAGACAGAGTCTGTCTTTTGAAGGTGTGACCCTGGTAGTCACCACACATCCAACAGTATAACAGGCAGGACAAATTGTGTCTGATGAGCTTTTTAGGACAGCTTAGGTGGGTAGGGAAGTAGGTCAGAGGAGTTGGAGACGTCCATATGATCAAAATACATTTTATGAAATTATCAACTAATAAGATGAGACAATACATAAAATGACAAGACAGGAGGAGGAAGAGTTGGAATATAGCTTGGGGTTGCTCTTTCCTTCCCTGAGTAGTCTTGGGCTTGACACCCAGCACTGCAAAACAAATGCTTGAACTTTCCAGAAGTGGATCAATACTCAAGACCAAGAGAAAAACGGGGAGGGGGGGCAGAGGAGTAGGCAGAAATTCTGAACGATAAGCCATGACATCAAGTCTTCTTTATTATTAACAACACTGAACATTGGTCAAAAGACTGAAATGTGGCCTGGGGATATGCTTACAGCTGGGGTGCTGGTCTAGTATGTATGTGCCCTGGGTTTGACAGCCAGCACCACATAAGAGTAGACATGGTTGCCCACACCTATGATCAAAGAAGAGGCAGGAGGGCCAGAAGTTTAAGGCCATCATTGGCTACGTAGCATGTTCTAGTCTAGCCTGTAGGGGGAGGGGAGTATTGAAAATTCTCAATGAAAACAGATATGAGTCTGAGATAAGATGCCTAGCCAACCTAATTTTCAAAAATGATAGATGAGATTCAGTCTTGAAAAGTTACTTGCAAGATGGACATTTTGCAAGAGAAAATGAAAGAAGGTGCTGGAAACAGAATTCAGGCCCTCTGGAGAGCAAGATGGACTTTCTCCTGTGCTACCTCTTCAAATTTCTTATACATGCTAAGGTTTTACTTTCTTTCTCTTGGGTCTAGAATTAATCATTATCTATATTCTGTTGCTTTTATTAAAGCAAACCTTTTTACTTGACCTCCCCTTTCCAATGTTCTCTGCTGAATTGAATGTGAGTACATTGGCACACAAAACCTGCTATGCTGCACTGTGCCATAAAGGATTCTTGTATTTCTGCTCTACAAGCACTAGCTGAGACAGCTAGGGGTCTAAAGAATTCAAGGAAACTGAGGCTGGAATCTGAACCTTGGCAATCCACCTTCAGTCTGTGCATCTTCCATTAGAACTGACGTCTCCTGAGGAACTTCAGGCACTGTGATTACTGTCACTGAGAATCACACTTTACTGGGTTTTTGGTTGGGAACCTGTCCTGGGTCTTGAGAACAGGCTAAGTTTGAGCAGTTCACAATCACCTGTAACTCCAGTTCCAGGGGATCCATGTGGCAGATGCGCATGCGCACACACACACACACACACACACACACACACACACATATATAAATGAATGGGCAAACTTTAATGAACACATTAAAGGAGAAAAACCACATCATTTTGATGGATCAAAAAAAAATGCATCTCAGCCAGGCGTCGTGACACACACCTTCAATCCCAGTGCTCATGAGGCAACTCTGAATTCTTTGAACTTGAGGCCAGCTTGGTCTACATAGTGAGTTCCAGACCAGCTAGGGCTATATAATGAGATGCAGTCTCAAAAAAAATTAAAATTTAAAAATAAATTTGTAGTTACCAGTTTTTAAAAACCAAACAACTTTGACAACTGTTTCCACAGCAGTAACATTTACACAACATGCTCCACAGAGCCAGCCTCTCCATTGGTGTCGGCTGGTGGCTGGCCGCCTCAGCTCCAAGTACTTTCTGCAAGGCCTCACTGCAAGTTTCTTTGGCCACCTAGCAGAATACTAGTCTTCATCAATAGAGGGCGCTGGAAGACATGTCAGGTCTCCTGGAGGCTCCCAGTGCTCTCCCAGCTCTGGTTCCCTAGGCACACTCATTCCCAACACATTTAACAATCACAGAATTTACTTGCCATGTGCATTAAGACCAGGTAAGGCTAATTCCAAAAATTTAAAGGAGTCAAGAGCAAAAAAGCTTTACTTTAACATATTAAAAGAGAATAAGATAATCTCCATCAATGGAAACAGTCCATCTTATACAACTGATTGAAGGAGGAAGAAGAGAGAGAGGGAAGGCTCGAGGGAGGGAAGAGGAGAAAGCAAAACATTTAAGCCAGCCATTGTCCACACTCCTACATTCCCAGCACTCAGGAGGCTGGGACAGGCTGAGGATCAAGAGTTGAGTTGGAGAACACCCTGGGCTATGTAGCAAGAATCATATCAAACAAAAGAAAAACCATTTACTCAAGTCTACGTTTCCTGTTAGCCACCTTATCCTGGCTTCAGGTCACCCAGCAAGCACCTCTTACCATCCGGGAAATCACAACCACACTTTCTCCACTGAGACCCAAATCTTCCCCCCCCTCCCAAGACAGGGTTTCGCCATGTTGCCCTGGCTGTCCTGGAACTCACCCTGTAGACCAGGCTGGCCTCAAACTCAGAGATCTGCCTGTCTCAGCCTCCCAAATGCTGGAATTAAAGGGGTGTGTCACCACCGCCCAGTAGTTTTTATTTTTTGATCTAAAGTTTTCAATAGCAATTCAGTGCTGTAGGATAGCCCACAGTTGAAATATGCCTAAAAGTAGGTGACAGTTTTCTACTGGACATTTACGTTGCTTCCAAGTTCTTCTGTTCATCACATCGCTCCACATGCTTGAACCTTCTTCAGGGGCATGGTATATGGAAAGATCCCTTCAACTATGTACATTGCCCTGGATTCCTCAGGCCATCTCAGGTTAGATCTGGGTTTCTGTTGGTATATTTGGGTTTTTAGATAATTCTATAGGCTGGAAATGCTATTTTTCCTGCTGTCATTTGTGCAGGTTTCTGTCTCAGAGCTAGCTCTGTAGCTAAAAAGTGATGCTGACTAGCACTAAAGATAATGGGTCCCACTCACTTCCTTTCCTTCTCACCTCTCCTCTCACCCTCCCTTTCTGTCCTTATTCATTTCTTCCCTGTTGGTTCTTTTTATTTTGTAAGACACGATTCATGTGGCCCAGGTTAGCCTCAAACTCTTGATCCTTCTGTCTCTCTCTCCTGAGTGCTAAGATTATAAATGTGAGTAACTATGCCTAGCTTGGGGCATTGTTATTAATATTATAATCATCATCATCATTATTATTAGAGACCCTGGCTTGGGCATTATTGTTATAATTATTATCATCATCATTATTATTAGAGACCCTGGCTTGGCCATTATTGTTTTAATTATTATCATCATCATTATTATTAGAGACCCTGGCTTGGCCATTATTGTCATTATCATCATCATCATCATCATCATTAGAGACAGGGTTTCACTGTGTAGCCCTGACTGTCCTGGAATGCACAGAGATCTACCTGCCTCTGTCTCTTGAGTGTGTGAGATGAAATGCATGCGCTACCACTATGGTGTATGGCTTCTTTTATTTTTGACTTTAATGGTGTCTTGGACAGAATTACACATAAATAGACAACTGTGCCAAGTTCTCTTCTGCAAGTTAGGGCATTTACTGAGAAGAATGGGACAACTGAATCTGGACTTTTACATGATTGGTCTTAGGTAAAACTGAACCCCTCTTTTTGAAGCTTTCTTACTGGTGGAAAATACCTTGTTCTCTCTCCTGTGTCTGAGAAGAATGGGACACACTTGTGTGCACACGCATGCATGTGTGCGTGCACACACACACACACACAAAATCAGTTCTGAAAGAGAACCACCCTGACATGACTACCTGCACACACAGCCTGCAGACCAGACTTGACACTGCCTGGGTTTTTCATTCATGGAATATGATGGGGAAAGCATGAGTAACATGTATCCAGAATCCCAGTCCCTCTGCAGTGCTTTCCTACCCTGAGATGGACTGTTAGTAAGTACCTGCAGTGACAATCAGTAATGGCTGGAGCAGATGTGTGGCATACCCATTCAGTGGGACATTTTATATTTTAAATTATTTTGCAAAGAGATTCTAAGAACATGAACAAAATGAGAATGCAACTGATAATTTTAAAAACACCTCTCAACTGATCATGGTTTTTTTGTTTATTTGTTTTTGGTTTTTTATTTTTATTTATTTTGTTTGTTTGTTTGTTTTGTTTTTCGAGGCAGGTTTCTCTATAGCTTTTGGAGCCTGTCCTGGAACTAGCTCTTGTAGACCAGGCTGACCTTGAACTCACAGAGATCCACCTGCCTCTGCCTCCTGAGTGCTGGGATTAAAGGCCACCACTGCCCAGCTGAGCATGTTATTTTTATAATTTAAAAAAATCAAGCGAGGCAGTGGTGATGCACACACCTTAAATCCCAGACTGGCCTCAAACTCAGAGATCTGCCTGCCCCTGCCTTCTGAGTGCTGGGATTAATGATGTGTGCCACCACCTCATGGAGTGGGATTTATTTACAAAGATCACTTTATTTTATATGTACAGGTGTTTTACGTGCATGTGCCATGTGCACCATGAGCACCCAGTGCCCTTGAAGGCCAGAAGAGGGCACTGAATGCCCTGGGCCTGGAGTTATAACTATGAAATGGCATATCAATGCCTGGAACTGAACCCAGGTCCTCTGCAAGAGCAGCCAGTGCTCTCAACTGGTAAACCATCTCTAATTTGATCCTAAATGAGGAACCAAAGGTCCCGGAGACTCACCTGCTGCTCTTTCTTAAGGAACATTTTGATCTCCATATGAACTCGGTTCTCCTCTTCAGTTTTCATCCTCAGTTTCTGTAATGCACCAAGCACAGGCTTTCTCCTCAGCAAGGCTGAGGTCACCATTCTCAGGGACCCCAGAAATGCCAAGGCTTCCCTACAGAGCTCCATGTGTACCCCACAAACACTGCACCTCCTTAGATACACGCAAGGGCCCCCAAAGAAGCCAAAACAACCCTGTCATCTGAAAAACCATGCTTCAAAGGGTGCAAGATTCTCAGCCCAGAGAAGGAAAGTACCGAATTCCAGATGGTCCACACCTGGAATCCCAGCTCTCTGGAGGCTGAGGCAGGCAGATCCAGTTAAGGCCAGCCCTGCACTCCAAAGTGAGTCTGAAGCCAGCCTGCCTGAACTACCGAAGCCAATGTTGAAGAACAGGAGGCTGGGAGGAGGAGGAGGAAGATGAGAAAATGTAACAAAAAAGCAGGGGCTGGGAGGGAGGTTTTCCCAGCAGCCATCTCCAGGTCATATAGAGAGCAGGAGGAGGTGGAGCCATTAGAATCTCTAATCACAAATATCTAGGCCCCATTGAATCTTTCAAGCTTGACCTTGTGGGCTGTACTGGTCATGAAGGAAAACATTAATGTTCTTCCTCCTCCTCTCTTATTGGCTGGCGTATTATCAGGAATGACAGCTGGCTGAGGCAGGAGCTAGCTCAGCAGCTAAGAGTGCACACTGCTCATGTTTAGAGGACCTATGTTTGGTTCCTGCCACTCAGGTTGAGTGGTTCGAAACCACCTATGACTCCAGCTCTGTGGGGCCCAATGCCTCTAGCCTACTTGGGCACTTTCCCACACATAATTTTAAAACATGGAATTGGAGGTACAGGAGGTTGTGCCCCCCCATACACACATGGGTGCTGGGAAAAGAATGAAGGTCTTCTTAAGTTTTTCTAGACAGGGTTTCTCTATGTACCCTGGCTGTCCTGGAACTCACTTTGTAGACCAGGCTGGCCTTGAACAGAGAGAGAGATCCGCCTGCCTCTGCCTCTCCAGTGCTGGGATTAAAGGTGTGTGTCACCGCCAGGCTAAGAAATGTGCATACTCTTAACAGCTGATCTCTCTCCTGCCCAAGATAAATGATTTTTTTCAAGTGACAGCCCACTTGGCATCATCAAGTCATCTACCTGGATTTATTGTTGTTGTGTATTGATACTGGAAGGTGGACTCAGAATCTGGCATATGCTGTCACTGGGCTCCATCCCCAGCTAGCCTAGTGTAGCACAGGTTACCTCAATCTCCTCCAGCAAGAGTTCCTCTGCTCTGTTACATTTCTTCTGGGTCTGGGTAATCTGCAGCTCAGTGTTTCTTTTCATATAAAGGTTCTCCATGTTGGTTTTGGCCTTCATCTCTTGTAGCTGGTCTTTGAGGTGAGCAATGTATTCGTTCCCATTCTGCAGAAATGAGACCACTGTGCTTACAAGGCGAGCTGAGCCAGCTTTCTCACAGCACAAGGGAAATGTGCTCAGTCGTCACGATATTCTGAAGGAAAATGAGTCTCTGACTCCAGGCCAACCAGGCCCACAGAGAGAGAACATGCCTCATCAAAAACACCTTAACCCCAGCACTCTGGAGGCCCAGGCAGGTGAGTTTCTATGCCTTTCAGGCCAACCCTGTTCACATGGCAGGTTCCAGACCAGCCAGAGCCACACACTGAGACCCTGCTCAGAAGAGGAAAAGAGGTGAAGGTGGATACACCTATAATCCCAGCAGGAGTTCAAGGTCATCTTTAGCTACAGTTAGCTGCTCAAAGCCGGCCAGGGCTATGGAAGGCCCTGTCTCAAAAGAGGGCAGAGGGGCTGGAAGAAGGCTAAATGGTCACTTGCCACCAAGCTTTATGAAGTGAGTTTGATCCCTGGGACCCACATTGTAGAGGGAGAGAATTAACTCTCTCAAATTGTCCTCTGACCGCCACATATGTGCCCCACCCACAGGATAATAAATAAGTGTGAGAGAGAGACAGAATGAAAGCTATCAAATTCAAACTGAGTAGGTCTCGCTCACATCTGCCAACAGAAGACCATGCTCCTGAGTCCAGTACCCCCCAAAAGCTATTGGATGAATGAATTCCCACAACAGGGTTAGCAATTTGATGTGGGATGTCCTATATAGGTGTTGCTTTTATTGGTTGATGAATGAAGCTGTTTGGGACAATGGCTTAGCAGAGTAAAGCCAGGCAGGAAATCCAAACAGAGATATGTAGAGAAAATAGGTGGAGTCAAGAATATACCATGTAGCTGCCGAAGGAGAAAAACACCAGAAAACCTTACTAGTAGGCCACAGCCTCATGGTGATACATGGATTAATAGAAATGGGTCAATTTAAGATATAACAGCTAGGTAGGAATACACCTAAGCTACCTAAGCTATTGGCCAAGCAGTTGTTGTAATTAATATAGTTTCTATGTGATTATTTGGGTCTGGGAGGCTGGGAAACAAATGAGCAGTTTCTACCTACAACAATTTGTTAAAGAGAATTGAAGATTACATCTTGGAAGCTGGAGAGATGGCTCAGCAGATAAGAGTGTTTGTTATACAAGCATGGAGACTTGAGTTCAAATCCCCACAGACAATGGGCAAAGGTAAGTGTTGCCAAGCCTGACAACCTGACTGTGATCCCTAGTACTCACAATGGTGGAAGGAGAAAGCTAGTTCCTGCAAGTTGTCCTCTGACCTCTATACACACACACACACACACACACTAAACAAACAAGCATAATTAAAAACATCTTGAGGGAAAACAAAACATCTTAAAAGCCAAGTGTTGCTTGGCTTGATAGCACATGTCTCTAATCTTAGTATTACAGAGTCAAAAGCAGGTGGATCCCTGAGTGTTCCAGGCCAGCCTGATCTACATAGCAAGTTCCAGGACTAAATAGTAAGGTACTGTCTAACAAGTAATAATAATAACAATAAACATGTGTTAAAACAGGCATCACTGTGTCTATAACTCCAGCACTGGGTTGTGAAGACTGAGATCCCAGGATTGCACTGGCAGCCAGCCTCACTGAAATGGTGAGCTCCCGGGTCAGTGAGAGGCCTGTCTCAAGGCAATAAGGTAGGAAGTGACAGAGCAACACACCCAGCATCTTCCTATGGCTTCCACATGCTCTCACAAGGCACACACCAGCCCCTGCATGTGTACACACCATTACCCCCAACACACACAGGAGAGAAGAACTGGTGCTTTGTACATGATGGACAAGCACTTTCCCTTTATTTTTTCTGAAACAGGATCTTGCTTACACAGCCATGGTTATACTTGCTCTATAGCCCAAGCTGTCCTCAGACTTGCAATTCCCATGCCTCGGCCCCCATCCCCCAGTGTAGAGGCTACAGGTTAGCACCATTATGCTTGGCTGCTACCCTTCTCTGTCTGTCTGTCTGTCTGTCTGTCTGTCTCTCTCTCTCTCTCTCTCTCTCTCTCTCTCTGCTTCTTGTAAGCACTCAGTTATTGCTTCAGAGCCTGCCCATCTGCCTGCCCCATGTTCCCTGCCATGATGGTCATAAAGTGGAACCTGATAAAAGAAAATGCCCAGTACCCTCTTCTGACCTCCACAGCCATGCACACAGCACTCTCGCATTTATAAACACAGTGATTAAAACAGTCTTCAACCCAGTGTGGTAGTACGCACCTGTAATCCCAGCACTTGAGAGGCTGAGACAGGAGGAGTAAAATTTCCAGGGTTGGCTTGGACTATATGGTACTCTTGAGGGTAGTCAATGAGGAGACACTGTCTCCAAATAAACCTCTTTAAGGGGCTGATGAGATGACTCAGTGCTTCAAAACTCTTGCTGCCAAACCTGATGACCTAAGTTCAATCCCCAGAACCCACATGATGGAAGGAGAGAATCAACTCCTACAAGATGTCATCTGACCTCCACATAAACATCTTTACACACATGTGCATACATCCACCTACCCCACCCCCACACTAAATAAATGTAAAAAAAAACTAAAAAAAATAAACCCTAAAAACAATTTAAAAACAGTATTGATGTGGGATTCCCCTCCGTATGCTGTGAATACCATTGGTTAATAAAAAAGCTGCTTTGGGCCCCATGCAGGGCAGAATAGAGCTAAGAGGGCAGTGGGGGGGTTGACTAAACTGAATGCTGGGAGGAAGGAAGTGGAGTGAGTGAGAAGCCATGAAGCCTCCACCAGAGACAGGTGCACTAGAACCTTGCTGGTAAGCCACTGGCGATACACAGATTAATAGAAATGGGTTAATTTAAGATATAAGAGTAAGCCAGAAATACACTTAAGCTATTGGCCAAATAGTACTGCAAATAATATAGTTTCTATGTGATTATTTTGGGTCTGGGCAGCCTGGAAAAAAACAAACAGCCTCCCCCAACACAGTCTTCCAAATTCTATAAAGCTTGCCTACTTTGGAGTACAAATTTGCCCAAATATCTGGATAGGGAAAAACTGATTGTCTTAGTTAGGGTTTCTATTGCTATGAAAACACACCATGACCATGGCAACTCTTATAAAGGAAAACATTTGATTAAGGTGGCTTACAGTTCAGAGGTTTAGTCCATTATCATCATGTTGGGACATAGCAGTATGCAGGCAGACATGGTGCTGGAGAGGTAGCTGAGAGTTCTACATCTTACATAGACAACAGGAAGTGGTCTAAGACACTGAGTGTGGCTTGGGCACATATGAGACCTCAAAGTCTGCCTTCACATTGACACATTTCCTCCAACAAGGCCATACCTACTCCAATGAGGCCACACTTCCTAATAGTGCCACTCCCTGTGGGGACCATTTTCTTTCAAACCACCACACTGATGGTAGGCTTTGTAACTTTGTTTTTCAGAAACAGGGTTTCTCTATATCCCTGGCTGTCCTGGAACTCATTCTATAGACCAGGGTGTCCTCTAACTCAGAGATCTACCTGCCTCTGCCTCCCAAGTGTGGGGGTTAAAAGTGTACATCACTACCACCTGGATGCTTTGTAACTTTCTAAATTGTTAAAACTTGTTGGGCTGGAGAGATGATTTAGCGGTTAAGAGCACTGGCTGCTGTTCTACAGGTCTTGAGTTCAATTCCCAGCAACCACATGGTGGCTCACAACCATCCGTAATGAGATCTGGTGGCTTCTTCTGGCCTGCAGGCATACAGGCAGGCAGAATACTATATACATAATAAATAAATATTTTTTTAAAAAAAGGAAAAAAACTTATTCACTGCCAGTGTGGCGCATGCCTTTAATCCTAGCACTCAGGAGGCAGAGGCAGGTGGATCTCTGTGAAGGAAGCCAGCCTGGTCTACAGAGCCAATTTCAGGACAGTCAGTTACACAGAGAGGCCCTGTCTCAAAAACAACAACAAAAAAAAACCAAAAAAATTTTAGTAATTCTAACAGAGTTGGTATCTTTATTTATCACAAAACCTTGTTTTGCAAACAGTTGCTAAAACTTGGAACCATATCTTTTTAGAAGGAGATTCCAATGGGATGAGGTCCCAGTGACTACAGAAGATCATCAAATCCAGTTTGTACTGGAAGCCCGCTTGGAGTGATTAGCAAACATTGTCATCCCATACAAGGCAGTGTTGATGTCTCACTTAGGAATACATTTCCCCATCTGGAGTCTTATGAGACACTGAGAGGAGGTGTCCTCTAGGGAAGGAGTGCCAGGTATGCTTGGGCGGGACAGGGAAGGTGACAGCAGACCAAGTGCTCCACACTCTGAGGGGCTGGTCCTCCAGAGTTCTGTTCCAGACACACTTGCACCTTTTCCTTTCTCTTCTCTCTCTTCCTCCTCTCTGGCCCTCTCCCTCCAGGATCTCACCATGTAGCCCAGGGTGGTCTGGAACTCAGATCGTCCTGCCTCTGCCTCCTGAATGTTGGGACTAAAGGCGTGCACTGGGCATCTTTCTCTCTCCTGCAAGCCGTGGTGGCGCACACCTTTAATCCCAGCACCTAGGAGGCAGAGGCAGGCAGATCTCTGAGTTCGAGGCCAGCGTGGTCTACAAAGAGAGTACCAGGACATCCAGAACTACACTGAGAAACCCTATCTCAAAAAATTAACTGGTTAATTAATTAAATAAAATAAATAGGCACCCCAGCAGAAGCAAAGATCTTTCATAGCTAACTCTTCTATGTAGTGGTCTTAGCTCAGTAGCTTTGGGGGCATCCTCATGGGTGAGTCTTACCTGTACTTGCATTTGACGCTCCTTTTTGACATCAACTAACTGTTTCTGAAGAGATTTTATCTTTCTTCTTCCTTTTTCCTCCCTAAAAGAAGTAAGAATGTTAAGAACAGGGCTTCTCAAACATTAGGATCAGATGGACATTAAAAAATCAGGTTCTTGGGGGCTGGAGGGATGGCTCAGAGGTTAAGAGCATTGCCTGCTCTTCCAAAG
>LOEQ01007304.1:58071-72398 GCA_001685075.1 Bramus lutescens | reverse complement strand
AATAAAAAAAATAAAAACATAATAAAAGCATCATGCCCTTAAAACAAACAAACAAACAAACTGTATCAGTGAAGATAGCTGGTCTATTAGCATCTTGGAATGATGGTTCACAGAATAACCACTTGTTAGGGTAGAGAAAGTGTTAAAAATAATGCTGGAGGAACGAAACTGAGTGTGTCATGAAGATGACAAGACACTACAATACACACATGCATTCCACAGGCATGGTGGAGTGGGGCACCCAAGTGTTCAGGGACCCCATGCAAACACATGGAGATAGAAGAAAAACAGTAACTAGAATCCATATTTGGCAGTAGAATATTCAGTATCCATCAACTGCAAGGGAGAAACTGCAATGAACTGCTGATAAATGCTGCCTTAAGTGTTTTACTTTATTTGTGATATTTACCTCTCCCTGATTCTGAACTAAGCCAAAGTAACTGCATAATTAAAGATAGATGTGAAATGAAAAAATGGGATGAAGACTGTGCCTGCTGCCTGCCTTTCCATTGTGAAAGCATACATCATATCAGAGTACTGGAGAGAAACTTATATTGTAAAGGTGCTTACCTTGGTTTATTAAGCCAAAGAGTTGACCGTGAAAACAGTATGTGATGAGGTATTATGGAAAAAGGTATANATATAAAACATTAATTATGATTTCAACAAAACCATGAAATAATTCTGAGGAAATGTATTCAACATCATGGTGTAATTTGACTTGTTTACTGGTGAGTTTTATTCCAACGGACATAGAAATATTTAAAATCAAATTTTGCTAGCCTATAGCTCAACATAAGACAAATGTTTACTTTTTATTTTGACTGTCACATAATACCATTATTTTTTGGCAAGCTGTAAATTTGCTTGTTGACCTATTCATTAGAAAACACCCTGTATTTGAATATTGTAATGTAATTTGATAAATTTTAGATTTAATACAATGTGCAATTCTTACAATTTAAATATGAATAGCTAATGTTCCTATCACAAAACCATGATGCAAAACAAATATTGCCAGTGCTACTTCATGAACTATTTATTTATGATGTATATTTCATAACTTCACAAACATTATATAATTTTTATACTGCATGTGGGTAACACAGACATTCATTCAGCAATCCCTTTATATTTAGCATGAGGATATCTATTCAGTTTTACTATTGGGAAGAAAAAGAAATAAAATTTTACATTATTCTACAGTATAGCTTCATCCTCAAATCTGGATACTCATTTTCATAAAAGTAAGAGGTGTTAAAAGTTACAATAACCTTAGATATTTAGGCATAAAATACATGTAAACTTAAATGTATGCTCATTTTAATGAGCAGTATACTGTGGAATTTCCTCAATATTTTTATGTATAATTATTAATGCTTCTCATACTTTCATTACAGCTCTTCATGCACATTATGTATGTTTCTTATAAGATTTATAGAGTTTTCAATGTCAGTTATTTTGAGTTAACTACCAAGATAATGATAATTGCAAACCAGTGGAAAGAGATATTCTAATAAAATAATGTTTTGAATAGGAGAAAAATCACAAGTCATGTATAATCAAATACCTTAAAATGCTTAGCAGTATGAAAATTTTGAAATGATTTGGCAGAGATTTTTTAAACTAAACACACACACACACACACACACACACACATATATATATATATATATATATATATGCTGTGAAAACTAGAAATTAAAGTCTTTGATTGACATTGAATATTTGTCTTAATAAGGTTTATTATTAATCTTTCTTTATTCTCCAAAGAAACCTATCGTTTTACACTAGAGCAGCTGTAATTTAGGGAAAATGTATGCAGACTATTGGACCTACTTTGTACTGACTCCGAATTGACCTTGTGGTGTATTCTACTTTGTCTAAATCAATGTTGTGCCCCTAAACGTAAAGCAAGGTGTTAAGACTATCAAGTGAACTGTAAAGTGTTGCGGGAGCTCCTTCCGCTCCTTCAGCCAATAGCCGCTGAGATAACACGATTACTACAGTAAAGTTTTAGCTAAGTGTGGTTTTAGTGGGTCTCTGATATCATCCTCTATTCATTTCTCTAATCATGTAGTCTCCAATTAATTGTGATAGATATAGTTAGAAGTTGGCCAAAATTTTCATCTTCATTCTCCAACTTATAAAATGTGGATTTTTACAGAAGGAAAGGCCAAATGAAAGTTATTAGAGCTGACTTTTTCAAGACAAATAATAAACCAAAATTAATATCACTGGAGGAATAACAGAGAATTTTGTCACTATTAAAGTATGATTGATTGGTACATTCCAAATATCTCTCCTAGTTGACTTTTTCAGAAGACATAAGGAATATAAATAATGAAAGTGATCAAAAATTTAATCAAGTTGTTATTTCAATTGAAGTTGCTGTATCAGATAAGGTTTCCTTATAAGACCTCATTAACACATCTCCAGTTCCCTGGTATGCTCTTTCTAGGCCCAGAACACTGTGTTGGCTGCTTAGGAATTTGGGCCATATGATCCAGTAGACTCAATTGAATATAAAGTGTTATAGGTAGATAAGAAAGCTGTTTGGAGCATTTGCCTAGAACCCATGTAAAATACAGCAAAGGTTCTTAGTTCTTCCATTCTCTGCAGACAAATATTTCCTCTTTTGTAGAAAGCTTTTGGTTTACAACTAGGCCTTACTGGAAATTGAACATTTGACAGTCAGTCACTAAATTACTATGAGACATAAGCTGCTTGTTATAAGGTAGGTGTTATATTTTGCACCAAGTCATATAGTAGGGTATGCACAGCAGCAGTCTATTATTAGGTAGAAATGGTGCACATCTGATGAAGTCTGAGCAAGTCCTGAAGGTGCACTACTGGAAGGAGTTGCACGATTGCTTATGATGGCTATCCCACTGCAGGCGTCTATCTCCAACATACATTGTGACCTTATAAAGCACAACTTATGACCAGTTAAGTGTCGAAGAGTTGATGAGGGACCATTTTGTGCATGGTTCTGAATAATATTCAAGCATCTCACAGAAATTGGTAGGTATTGTATTACAGTCTTTTTCAAAAGAAAGGAAAAGAGATAAAGCTTTTAAAGTGGTCGTTCTTCAGGGAGCAAGGCCTAGGCACATGTCCTCCTGGTATGATTGAGCATCTTTTGGGTATATACCCAAAAGTGGTATTGCTGGGTCTTGAGGAAGGTTGTTTCCTTATTTTTTGTTTTTTTGAGAAATAGCCATAGTGATATCCAAAGGAGCTGTACCAGTTTGCACTCCCACCAGCAATGGAACAGGGCTCCCTTTTCTCCACATCCTCTCCAGAATAAGTTGTCATCAGTATTTTTGATTTTGGTCTTTCTTACAGGTGTAAGATGGAATCTCAGTGTTATTTTGATTTGCATTTCTCTGATGGCTAAGGATTTTGAACATTTCCTTAAGTATCTTTCAGCCATTTTAGATTCCTCTGTATAGAGGTCTTAGTTTAGGCTTCTACCCCAATTTTTTTAATCTCTAAAAGTCAGGAAACAATCTTCCTCAAGACCCAGCAATACCACTTTGGGGTATATATCCAAAGAATGCTTAATCATACCAGAAGGACATGTGTTAATCTATGTTAATAGCAGCATTGTTTGTCATGGCCTGAACCTAGAAACTACCTAAATGTTCCTCAATCAAAGAATGGATAAGGAAAATGGGCTACATTTACACAATGGGATACTACACAGCAGAAAAAATTTAATGACATCTTGAAATTTGCAGGCAAATTGATGGATCTAGAGAACACCATACTGAGTAAGGTAACCCAGGCCCAGAAAGACAAATATCATGTGTATGCACTCATACGTGGCTTTTAGACATAAAGCAAAAAACAAACAGCCTACAGTTCATTATCCCAGAGAACCTAGACAAAAAAGAGGACCTTAAAAGAGACACGTGTGGATATAATCTTCAAAAAGTAGAAAAAGACAAGATCTCCTGAGTAAATTGGGAGCATGGGGTCCACGGGAGAAGGTTGAAGGGGAGGGGAGGGGAAGGGAGTGGAGTAGAAAAATTATATAGCTCAATAGAAACAAATAAGTAAAGGGGATGATTTTGAAATTTTGATGGGTATCATACTATATCTGTAGATGACATTTGGTGTGATGATCATTTTCACAATATTTAACTTTTGTGATTCATCATCAAGGAGATCTTTCTATCTTTTGATGTCTTCTTTAATTTCTATTTTCAATGTCTTAAATGGTTTTTAGTTTGTTTGCCCTATTTTTCAATTCATGTTTTCCTATTGCTTGGCTCGAACTATTTCAGGAATTTTAGGCTATTGAGAAAGGTGATATTTCCATGATTTCTTTTCCTATTTATTTNTTTATTTATTTATTTATTTATTTATTTATTTATTTATTTATTTATTTATTGGCACAAGGTTTCTCTTTTCCATGATTTATTTCTTGGTGTGATTGACTTTTCTATCTGGGAGTCTACTGCTTTTTTAAGTTAATTATTTTATTTGGATATATTGCTGAAACGGCTTTTCAGCTTGAGAAGTGTCCTGATGAAGGCATTAGAGTCTTATGTATAAAATTATATCCTCAGCAAATAAGGATAGTATGGCATCATCATTTCCTATTTGAACATAAAAACACAATATAAAGAATCATTGCTGCTTTATTCAGAGTAGCAAGAAAATGGAAACAACCTAAATCTCCCTCAATTGATGAATGGATAATGAAAATGTGCTACATGTACAAGATGGACTATTTACTATTCAGCTATAAAAGTAATGAAATCATAAACACTGAAAGTAAATGGATGGGACTAGAAAAGACTGTATTGAGTGATGTAAGCCAGAGCCACAAAAAGAAATATCACAGGCTTACTTTTATCAGAGGCTCCTACAACCAAATCTTCAGATATGAGTATATATATTCTAGAGTAACTGTAGAAACTAGATGAGTAAAAGTGACATGTGGCCAGATTAGGGTTGTGGTGGAGTAATAAAGAGGGGAATAACAGGATAAAATACTATGAATAAGGCACTTGGAACATAGTCAGGGTTCTAATTAGGGATGGTAAAGGAACACAAAGAGAGAGAAGGGTGAAATAAGAGTCAGAATGTCTGAAAAACATAAATCATATTACTATTTAACAAAGTACCTAGAATTTAGTTATGTAAGTCAGCTTCTAAATACACACAGTGTATTTTAAATTTAATTTTCTAGTCTGAGCTGACAGTACTCCTTTCCAGAGCCATGAACTATCTAATAAAAAACCCAACATGAGGTTTGAAAAGCTTTCCTTTGTTTCACTTCTCAGAGCTCTGAGAGAAACCCCCAAAATATTATGTGCTATTGCTATTGAACTTGGTTGTCTCAAGAGGTTGTAGTTGGGTTCCTATTACTGAAGTGAGCATGTACTTCAAACATAGGACTCAGAGGTCCCTGGAGTGGAATTGATATGAAAATGTCCCCTCATGAATGTTTCAAAAGGAGGGGAGCAACTAATAGTCCTACAAAGCAATGACACCTGTGAGCCCCAACAATAATGACTGAGCCTGGCACAATAAACATGAAGATGCAGCAGTGACACTTATACCTTATTGTAAACAACAGCTGTCTAATTGAACTTAAGACCAGATCAACAAAAGGAAAACCATACTTGTAGTGGAAATCTTAACAAATGGTTAGTGTAGTTATAGTTCTTGGAAAAGAACATACAACCATCACTTTACTATGTAAGCATAATCCCTATCTACATTCTAAATATCTTCTATATGCCCACAGGTAAGTGCAGTTCTCACCTATTCATTCATTTGAACAGATGGAAACCCCTAAGGAAAATCACAACTAATCAGAATGCAGAACTGTGTGACCATCAACCAACAAAGACATCTAAAACACAATTTCTTCCCACAAGCCTTAATGATCACTATCAAAGTGGGAATGGAAAGATTCTAATAGCCAGAGGAACAAAAAAAAAATCTTCCATGAGATTGTGTCACCCAGGAATGTCAGAAACTGCACTCAGAACTCTTACTGATCTGAATGCCTAAACATGAGTTGAATAAGGATGATACCTAAAGACATGCTAGCTTGGACAGAGAAAAGTTCATGAGGCCTCTGCCCTGCACAGAGAACTGCAGATAACTACAGAATGCTAAGAGCAAGAATGTGAGAATAAGTATTCTTTTGTGATGAACACAAAGTTGGTTACACAAAGCCCAATGGCTATTCCTAAAAACATGTACATGAAAGTAAAATTAAAAAGATTGAACATATTTTGTTCCAATGTCAAGAATTTATACACACACACACATATCCGTGATGTTGTACATAGACAATAAATATGTATATATACAATATATATGTATATAAGAATAATAAATTAAAAAGAGGCCATGAATTTGAAAGATAGCAAAAATGAATGCATGTGAAAGTTTAGAAGGAGAAATGGGGAAATAAAAATAATGTAATTATATTATTATCTAAATTATAAAAAAACAATCCATTAAGCATTGTATGTTCTTTAAAAAACAGAAATATTGATAATCCTTTAGACAAAATTACCAAAAATTCCACAGAGAGGATACCAATTAATAAAATTAGGGTGAAAAGGGAGGCTTTATAATATCAAATTATATGAATATATATCAAAAATCTGTATTCTACCAAGCAAGCAAACTTAATTGAATGCATTTCTTAATATATATGTCCTATAGAATTTAAATAAAAATGAAATAAAGAATTTGAACACCCCAATAAACCCTAGTGAAATAGAAGTTGTAGTAGAAAATCTTCTAACTAGAGACTCCGCTATTGGAATCACTGACTGGCAATCCAGATGACTGGAGTTGAACTCCCAGCACCTACACAGCAGTTCACATCTTCCTGTAACTCTAGTTGCAAGGTATCCTGTTATGTCACACAGACATATAGGCAAGCAAAACACCAATGTATGTAAAATAAAAATACATAAGTCATTAAAAAAATCTCCCAAATAGAATGTTCAAAACTTCATGAATTCAGTACAGAATTCTGCTAGGTCACAGAAACTGAAGGTGGATTGTCTAATACATTTTACTGAACCACTGTGTATATATGCATACATACATATATACGTATGTATGTATGTATATATATATATGTATATATATATGTGTGTGTATGTGTGTAAGTATATGTACAAATTGTTGATCAATACAGATAAATAGATATTCTCTATAAACATATGTCCAAAATTTGTCCATAAATGTTTGCAAAGTTTATTTTTTAAAAAAATCAAAAATGTCATCCGCCATAAAAAAATTTGTGACTTTATCCTAGGAATGGTTCAATATATGAAAATCAAGCTTCATAAGTCATAATCCCAGTCCCACACTGACATTTAAGATTGCTAAAGCCAAATACTTTGTCTCTAAATGTTCCTAGAACGAAGATTTGATCCCTCCCTGAACTCTGGGGCCACTAGGACTTGTATTGTCATTGTTCACTGCCTCACTGTAGCTGGAGCTTGAGTACTGTCCAGAATTTTAAAACAACACTTTTCCAGGCCCATACATTCCAAGATCAACTTTAATTAATGTATCTGAAAAAAATAATTGCACAATGTACTTTATTTGAACAATTCAAGACCTATCTTAGGAACTAAAAATGAAAGAAAAGTAAAAATAACATAATTTATTTTCCATAGAAGTCTCTTTTTTTCTGGAAAATGTCTTGTTTTTACCAACTAGCATAGGTCATGTTATGCTGTTTTCTAACAGGTGAAAATGGCATTTTTTATTTCTCAGACATTTCATCTTATCATGGGTGAAGAAAAGATGCATATTTAAACGTGATTTTAATTTCTTTTTAAGCCTTAAACAACAAACAATCCAGTGTAAAATTAGGTAACTCAGAAAAAGGTGTCTGAAAAATTCTGACTTAGTTTTTTAGAGAAATTTGCATTATAATCTTTATCACTTGAAAACTTAAGCTTTTAAAAGTAAATCCTCAAAGTCTACTTTAGGGAGAATATAATTCTAAGAGTCAGTATTTTTTTATTCTTCTCTTTTCTTTCTTTTGTTTTAATGGAATAAGCTGAAATTTACTTAATTTTTTAATTTAGAAAATTCTACTTCAAAAATTTGACATACCACTTCCAGTTTAATCTATTAATTCTTTGAAAATTAGGACATGAACATTAGATCAAAATGTTAAATGCTACTGTCAAGGTTAAAGAAGAGATTTGATTAAACAGTCCTCTGGAGATATATTAACATATGTAAATATTGGGCATACACATTGTAAACAACAAATAGTTCAGTGTAGTTGCATGCCACTGAAACTGATAGTGGCTAGTCAAGTGTCTTGTCCTCCCTACACAGTGAGAAGAAACACAATTCTTGGTATCTCAACTTTTAGGAAAAGAAATGATCCTTAACTATAATTTTATATGTTCTAATTGATAGCAGATAGTAGTATAGATCTTACTTTGAAATCAACCATAAATTTGGATCATGTATACCCCAAAACCAATCAAAAAACAATGGCTTCTTTTAAAGGCCATATCTTCTACATGTTAACATCAAGAAGTAAAAATTAAGATGCAATAAAATCCAAGGTAAATAGTTTTATGATAATATGTACTAAAATGCATTTTAACAATTTAAAGAATATTTTATTCATCTGAAATATTTTAATTGTTAGCAACAATTGGCCAAAGGTAAGAGTTTCAAAAACCATAGTATTTTCCAAGTGCTAAACTATTTCATATAAATTCATATTAGCCCAGGAATATTACACATCAAAATCCATACCATCTGGCATTTTTATTCAGTATAATCGTATTAATTGCACAGGCAGTTAGATGACAGAATTAATCAGTAACATGATTAGAATACTGAAGAATCTGAATGAGAATTTTAGAATTAGATCATTAGCAGTCTGCTTTTGCCTAATGACAGGGTATGCACAGCAATTACTAAGAAAAAAAGGATGATAACATGTTCAGCCAAGGGCAGTGTTTAATTGCACATAGTATATGTGGCAGGAAACATTAAACAAAGAAGGCACATAAGCAGAGAATGCTAGCAAAAATATTTAGTGGGAGTTTATTGTTCCTGTAAGACAATTATTCTCTCCTAAACATTGTTATCGATTGCTGACCATTTCAAAACAGAGATAGAATCTGGGATAGTTAAATGTTGACATTCTGATACTCTTGAGATAAGCTAAGCCAACAAACAGCTGACCAACCACAACACTGTAAATCATTAGCTGCCCCAAGAGAGCCTATTTATGATTGCTTAATGTTTATTATAAACCATCAGCAGTTATTGTTATTATGTTGCTTTTTTCCTTTGTAAGTCTTTCTTGATTTAACCTATCTTTCCCATATATCATTGGGAGACATGATCTTCAAATGGCTGCATTGGGGCTCTCAGCTTTTGATTGCTACATGGTTAGGCAAGGGCATGCCCTGACAGGCTCTTTCCTTCGGAACTGGGCTTGGGTTGATATAGCTCTTTCCAGCAAAGCCTTTTTTTTTTTTTTAGGATTTTTGAAGTACTTCAGTTTTCCATTTCACATGTAGTAGCAAGAGTTCTCCAGGAGTCTCTAGCCCTGGATGCCCCACTACTTTTTTTTCTGTCTTTTTACATCTTCCCTCACAACTTTGGAGATGGCAGCTCCCTGAACTCTATTCAGCAGACCAGCCTGAATACATGAATTCTATTTTGACAGATCTTTTTATGTAAAATACTGTCTTGATGTCTGCATTATACAAAAAAGTATTAGAGACTGGGCATGTCTGTCAATTTCAGCTTATAGTGTATAGTTTCTTTTTATCAAACTCTATTTACAAATTTAGTGTTCTACATCTTGATAACCATTCTGCTTCTGATGGAACCATGCAACCTTGGCATGAAATGAGAAGAGAGTCAGAGTGTACATTTCTCTCCACTGTAAACCATTCCTATGATCCATCAGTACTGCAAACTCTAAAAT
The DNA here is from genome assembly GCA_001685075.1 of Bramus lutescens. NCBI lineage: Eukaryota > Metazoa > Chordata > Mammalia > Rodentia > Cricetidae > Bramus > Bramus lutescens. Next base: position 62,431 of record LOEQ01007304.1, on the reverse strand, counting down.
GTGTAATTGTTCAGAATCTGTGGCTTCTTACTAGACTTCCCACAAATATTATATGTGATTCAACCTGTATTACTTTATTATACAGCCCAGAAGCAAAAGAAAACAAAATCCCTAAACTCATGTTTATTATGTACAGAAGCTTAATTTTCATTTAATTTACATGATGTTCACATCACTTTACTTGTGATTGGCTAAATGTTTTATNTAGTCTAATATTTGTTGCTTGTAATTTTTAGATTTTCTTTTATCCCCATAGAAAACTTCACAATTATAAGGGTATTTATATAGTACCATAAATAAATTACATTTCAAATATAATGTTTTGTAATACTAGGAATAAAAATTAATTTAAACACATTAAGGAATATTTTATTGTTATCTCTTTTTGTCAAAATATATTTTCTCTTTTATTATGTATATTTACATGTTCCTATGTAAGTTCATGTATATCTTGTATGTGCAGATGTCTATGGAGGACAAACATTATTAGAAGACCTGGAATTGAACTTAGAGGCACCTTTGAGCTGCCAGATAAGGGTACTAGAGGCTGGATCATTTTTAAGAGCCGTCAGCTCTCTTAACTATTAACCTTCTTCCCAGCTCATTATTGACATCTCTTAAGAGGCAAATTTTTAAAAAGAAATATGTTATTTTATCCACGTGCAGTGGCAATTACCTGCTTTGTAGCTAGAGCTATTTGGACTGAGGCAGGAAGATCTGTTAAGTACAGAAGTTCTGGACCATCTTTAGGAGATAACATGGTAAAACTCCATCTTAAGAAGGCAAAACTAAAAATTATATTGGTCATAAACTAGAGTGTTGTAAAATATCATGGTAATTAATTCATAAGCCCTAAACATATATGTAAAGGCCCTTGACAAGATTTCATTCAAGACTGGATTGAAGGTTTTTTTAAAGTTTTTTGTGTGTGTGTTTGCTTAAGCATATTAAGTTGTTTTTTAGTTAAGTCGTAACTCTCTAATTACATTAACTGAACAAAGGTCACAGCTTCTAAATTCTTAACAATGTTTATTTGACTCATGAGATTTTGTTGCTATTTCTTAGCCCAAATTATATTCTCTATTTTCTGAATAAAATGTGGCATAGGTGATACAGATATAATTCAGTTGATAAAGTGCTTGTGGATCATGCAGAAATTCCTGTGTTCAGTTCTTAACACCACAAAAACTGGGCATGGTTATGTATGAAGAAGACAGGAAGTATCCAAAGTTCAAGGTCACTGTTGTTAAACAAAAAGTTCAAGGACAAACATGTATGCATAAAGTCTTACCTCATAAAACAAAATCTGATATACACATCTATGCAAATTAGCATGTATAAGTGGCTTTTTATAACAGTAATTACTAGATGATAGTCTTGACTATTTTCAAAAGATCTCTGTATTTCATTGTCTGAAATTTGCCACAGAATATGCTAAGTATTTTCATCCTGCAGTTTCCCAGTACATGTACTGTTAAAATGTGGAAAAAAAAAGAACCATAAGCCTTATGGCTGCAAGTTACATAGCATTATTCCCACCATGCTTTACAATCACACTGAACTAATGCTGACTGCCTTATGGTGTGGGAGAATTGTCTGTATTCTGTCACTCGTGTTTTAAATAATTTCTGATTGGCCAGGCAGGAAGTATAGGTGGGAAAATCAGACAGGAATTAGAAATGATGCAATGAGAACAGGAGAATTCTGGGAAGGAGGAAACTGATTCCTCCCACTCCTCCCCAGAACACTGAAGCAGCAGGATGTGATCTACCCCACTGAAAAAGGTACTGAGCCACATGNTGCAATGAGAACAGGAGAATTCTGGGAAGGAGGAAACTGATTCCTCCCACTCCTCCCCAGAACACTGAAGCAGCAGGATGTGATCTACCCCACTGAAAAAGGTACTGAGCCACATGGCTAACATAGATCAGAATAATGGGTTAATATAAACTACAATTTAACCTTGTATAGATTCTTAGAACAAAGGCAAAAATCAGCCAAAATCTTTGCCTATTTATTAGAGGGATTGTCTTTAGATCAGTTGCTAATATTGCTCCCTCTGATACCTCTTTAGATGGGTATTTAGAGTTCATATTGCTCTAAGCATTACAGTCTTTCAAGTTCTTGCTCAAGATGGCCTCTTAAGTCCCAATTTACAGTATTCAGCCACTTTCTTATAACCTAATCCCAATTTCTTCTACATTCCCCTAAATAAACAGCATGGTCAGGCCACTCACAGAATTATGATACTCCCTGGTATGAACATTTGCTGAGATACCTTTCTATTAGCAAGCGGAACCATTTGATACACAAGACAACTTATAGAAAAAAATTCTTGGAGATTACACTTGCAGATGGTTAAATTCATGACCATCATAGCAGGAACCATGCAACATGCAGACAGGCATGGTGCTGTATGAGTAGTGGAGAGCTTACATTTTGATTAAAAAACATGAGACAGAGAGAAATAACTGGAAATTATGTGGGCTTTTGAAACCTCAAATTACACCCCCATTGACACATGTCCTCCTACAACACCATATTTCCTAGTACTTTCCAAGCTGCTTTACCAACTTGTGACAAAGCATTCAAATATGTGAGTCTATGGGGATATTCTCATTTAAACATGTACACTGACACAATAACATGAGGGAAATTTAAAGCAGAAATAGAGACACTACATATTAGGAAATATTTTACAGACTGTCTCATATAGTAATGCTTTTTGTAAAAATTAACACAATGATTCATAAAAATACATTTTGTCCTCAAGTTCTCAGATGAAAGAGTTGAGTAAAGATTTCCTCCATGAGTTTATGGGGATTCAATATAAACTGAAATGAATTTGAAAATTATCCTGTAGAAGACAATACTTATTGCTCAGTGGTTATGGGAATCAGATTATCTTGTGGAAGACACATTTTTAAGGATTGAAATCAGAAAGAACAGAGAAGCAGAGGAGCCAGCCACTAGTTCTTACCTCTACAGAATCCTCAGAATCAAAGGGGCAAGATCTTGTCTTTACAAATCCTCAGACAGAATTTCATGAGATTCTGTTTCCTCTGACCTCATATTTGATTCCCAGCACCCAGGCCAGTTCTCTCATAACTCAACAAGTCTTATTCTGGATTTACTGCTATGAAGAGACCCTATAACTGTAAACAAAATTTTCTGTCCCTCACAGTCCTGCAGTCATTCAGTTCCAAAGAATGACAAAGAGGCTTATATTAATTATAAACTGCTTGGTCCATTAATTCAGTATTATTATTAACTGGTTCTTAAAACTTAAATTAACCTATAATTCTTATTTGTGTTTAGCCACATGATTTGGTACCCTTTCTCAGAATGGTAATCTCATCTTGATACCTCTATGTCTGGCTGTTTACTGCCTTTCCTCTTCCCAGGATGTTCCTAGTCTGGTTGCCCCACTTATACTTCCTGCCTAGCTACTCGTCAATCAATATTTTATTTAACTAATACAAGTGACAAATCTTTACAGTGTACAAGAGCATAGAATCTCTTATGCAAGAAAACATTTAATTAGTGCTGGCTTACAGTTCAGAGAATTAGTCTATTATCATCACAGTGAGAAGTAAGGTGGCATTAAGGCACACGTGGTGCTGGAGAAGTAGCTGAAAGTTCTCCATCTGGATCATCAGATAGCATGAAATAGAAAGTGAACCACAAGACTGAATTTGAACTTCTGAAACTTCAAAGCCCATCTCAAAGTAACACATTTCCTTCAAGAAGGCCACACCTACTCCAACAAGGCCACACTTCTAATAATTCTATTCCCTATAAGTCTACAGGAATTATTTTCTTTCAGACCACACCACAACTCATAACTCCACCTCAAGGAAAACTGAAACATCTAGGTTCTGAGATCACTATATGTGTACACAATCACACACACACATACTCATGAAAACATATAATTTAAAAATACTTAGAGAAAGTGTACAAAATATGTTAATTATGCCATGATAAATTTTATCTTAAATCATTTCTTTTCAAAATCAAATTTTAATGTGGTGGAAAAATTTTCAGATAGACACATCAAAGTAAAGAAAGCCATAAATCTTATTTTATTCTCCAACTATTATGAAATTAAAATGGTACACAATTAAAGATGTTTTATAAGACCTGGAATATTTAAGATCATAAAAGTTTATTATTTTTGAATTGTATGTCCTTTACTTATGAAAGCAATCTGCTTTGTTTTACTATTTGGATACTTTTTAAAAATTTTTTAATTACTATTAAAAATTTTCACCTCCTGCTACCTCCCAATTCCTTCCCCCTCCCTCAACCCCTCCATTTCCAGTCCAAAGAGCAGTCAGGGTTCCCTGCCCTGTGGGAA